>VDFB02291095.1:0-50450 GCA_007258455.2 Sequoia sempervirens
TTATAATTGCATCTAACTTCATGTTTTGCTTTGCATTTACATCTTAGCTTTAAATCTTGCTTCATAGTTGCATTTTACATCCCATCTTGCATCATAGTTGCATTTTAGATTAGTTCATTTTTATTTTGCATTTGAGCATATGGAGTATCATATATAGATCATTTTAGTTCAATACCATAGCATCCACCTCCACTTGTTTATTTATCATAAACATCATCCTCCACTCATCATGGCATTCATCATCATTGTTTGTATATAGTTTCATGTAGGCATTAAATTAGCTTGCATGTTGAATACTAATCTCGTTTCTTAAGTGTCATTCTTATATCCTTTGTGCACTTAGAAATATGAGGGCCAAAAGGTTAAAAGAATCATTAAGAATAGAGGACAATGGGCTGCTCTTGAAAGATGTAGTTTATTGCAAATTAGAATAACTTGTTTGCTTTGAATCTTTAATATAAATCGTTTCCTTAAGGTTTGTGTTGATACTAACTTTACACATTTAACACACACACAAGTACAATGACTTTAGTCCATCAAATCTAAGTGGTAAGTTGCAAAACTTGTCAATTTGTCACTTGTTTTTATCCATTTCCCTCTACCTGGGATTGAGGGTAAGCACTCTTTACATCATCATAGCTATTATGGAGGTGGAAACACCAAAATGGGGTTTGGCTTAGGCAACCCCTATACGACACAACACTTTCTCTCATCCCTTGTGTGTAGGTGACAAATTTGAAGTGGATTTGGGAAAGGATTGAAGACCCTATTGCAAGATCAAACATTCAAGCCTCCTACCTCAACAAATTAGGGGAAGTGGAATAATCATCAAAAAATGAAGTGTAACAAAGCTAAGGTAGCATAACAACTTCCTACACTAATCTTGAGAGGAGAATAATGCAAATTTTTTATAGATATTTAACAGTTACATAAACTTAAACAAAAATAAACATAAATATCATGCATACCACAACAAAGTGATTTACGTGTGGAAAACCATTTAAGAAGAAAAATCCCACACTCCAAAAGCCGCCCAATATATTTTTTAGTAAATCACAAAAATTACAATATACTTGCAGAGAAAGCTGCTCATAGGAGCATCACCACTCAGAGATCAAGAGACAACATGACTGCTATCAGACTCTCAGAATACATCACCATCTCTCTCTACCATAGTACAAAACCCTCATAAAATAGGATTACATTCTAGGGAAAAACAGGCCAACAAAATATCCAACATTAGATCTAAAACATAATAATTAATGGTCTAGATTTACAATGTATCATTTATCTAATGTATGTTATCCATTCTAGAAGTTTCCTGAAAAAGTTAACAAAAAAATGTTTACACACATCCCACTTCCCCCCCCCACCCTTATGCCATTGTATATTACACCTATTGGTGTAACTAGGATATATATATATATATATTCATATATATCCTATCAACAATAATCATTATATAATTGCAAGGTTGAGACACAATTTCCCAACAAATCTTCCACTTGTCGAACACCTTGTAAAAGAAAATGGAGGGAGAAAACATTTTCTCTTAATTGCTAGAGGCCGAAAGACCCATAATATTTGAAAACCATCTAAACTTCTCTATGCTCACAGGTTTAGTTAAAGAATAAAAAAAATCCATCAAATTCTCTACCTTAACCAACTTCACCCTAGCATCTTTGACCATATCTCGAACAAAATGATATTGTACATCAATGTGCTTGGTCCTAGCATGAAATGTCATGCTCTTGGCTAGACATATCACACTCTGACTGTCGCAATAAATTGTCACTGTACCTTGTTTTATTCCAATATCTAAACACATTCTCTTAAGCTAAATAACTTCTTTACAAGCATAAGTAGCTGCCATATACTATGCTTCAATAGTGGAAAAAGCAACTACAACCCGTCGCTTACTCATCCAACTGATTGCACCACCAAATAAAGTAAACACATAAGCATTGGTGGATCGTCTACTATCAATATCGCCTGCCCAGTCTAAATCCACATAACCATGAATATCATGGGAAATATAGTCTTTAGTCACATTACTATGATAACATAAGGAATAATTTGAGGTACCACGCAAATATCTGAAGACTTTTTTAAATGCATCCCAATGAACTCTACTAGCATTAGACATATATCTGGAAAGAACTCCCACTGCTTGGGAAATGTCTGGTCTAGTACAAACCATAGCATACATCAAACTTCCAACTACACTTTGGTAAGGCACTCTGCTCATGTCTTCCATCTCTGATGGAGATGTTGGACAATCTGAAATAGATAAATGTGTTCCAACAAAAAGGGGAACACACAATGGTCTACAATCCTTCATGTTAAATCTCTATAAAATTGAATTGACATACTTACTTTGGCTAAGCCATAGATTTTTTTTCACTCTATCTCTTTTAATTTCCATCCCAAGAATGTGTCTAGTTGCACCAAGATCTTTCATTTCAAATTTATTAGCAAGTTGAGATTTTAGTTTTGAAATCATACCTTTCCCTTTGCCAATAAATAACATATCATCAACATATAATGCAATAAATAGGAAATGATCTCCATCAGTTTTATAATAAACACAATTATCTGATTTAGAATGCTCAAATCCCAAACTCAACACATATGTATCAAATTTCTAGTACCACATCCTAGGACTCTGTTTTAAGCCATACAAAGTTTCTTCAACTTGCAAACCAATTTACTTTTACCTTTCATCACGTAGTGCTCTGGTTGTGTCATATAAATATCCTCCTCCAAGTCACCATGAAGGAAAGTAGTTTTCACATCCATTTTCTCAACCTCTAAATCATAAGCAGCAACAATAGCAAGCAAAAATCTAATTGATGCCATTTTTGCAACAGGAGAGAATATCTCACCATAATCAACACCCTCAACTTGAGAGTAACCTTTCACAACCAACCTTGCCTTGTACTTCTCAATACCTCCATTTGAACCAATCTTTTTCTTGAACACCCATTTGCAACCAACATGTTTTCGTCCTTCAAGCAATGGTACAAGATCCTATGTATCATTCCTTTTTAAAGATGCCATTTCTTCGTCCATAGCAATCTTCCAGGATTCTGGATCATTCATACCTAATGCCTCTTCTACAGATCTGGGTTCATCCATGTTAGTATTCAAAGCAAAAATACATCTTCAATCATCAGGTGTATACCTTTCAGGTGGTTGTCTATTCCTTGTAGACCTACAAACAAGTTGGGTTGGAGGTTCTTCCTCCTCTTTTGAAGATCCAAAGCTAGATGAGCTCTCCTCAACTTCTTGTCTATCCTTGGGACTTGATTCAACTTTCTTAGGTGTAGAAGGAATTTGAACCACATCTTCTTGCTTACTTTGTTTTGGCTGCAATGTAACAAAAGAAGGCTTAGTTTCTCTAAAAATAACACTTCTACTATATATTACCTTTTTTGCAACAGGTTCCCAAAGCTTGTGTCCTTTCACACCATAACTGTATCCGATGAAGATACATTTCACAACCTTGTTTTTCTGGAACTTTGTTTGCTTCTCATTTGGAACATGTGCATATGCCTCACAACTAAACACTCTAATATGTCTTAATCAAGGCTTGTGACCCAACCATCCCTTTATAAGCATCTTATCAACAAGAGCTGATGTAGGAGACTTGTTAATCAGGTATCAGGTAGTGACTACAACTTTAGCCCAAAACCTTTGTTCTAGGCCAACACCACTCAACATACTCCTAGCCTTCTCCATCAATGTCCTGTTCATTCTTTCTGCAACTCCATTATGTTGTGGAGAATACAGAGTTGTCTTCTGTCTAATAATACCACAATCTTTACAAAAAATATAAAAATCATTAGAGAAAAAATCACCGCCATTATCAGTCCTCAAACATTTTATTTTCTTTCTAGTCTGCAACTCAACCATTGCTTTAAATTCTTTAAATCGACTAAAAATACTTCAGATTTACTTTTTAAAAAATATACCCATGTCCTACTATAATCATCAATAAATGAAACATAATATGTGGATTTACCTATCGAAGGAACATCTACAGGACCAAACACATCAAAATGAATAAGATCCAACATACTACAAGATTTATGATAACTCAAGTAAAACTAAACACAATTTTATTTTCCATGAATGCAATGCTCACAAAAATAAAATTCAAGATTACAATCAGACAAACCTTCAACAAGGTTTTTATCTTTCAAGGTCCTTAGACCCTTTTCTCTAATGTGGCCAAGTCTCTAGTGCCATAACATAGTTTTCTCTACAAGTAACTTTGTTTCAGAAGAGAGAGCACCCTTGGGTACCCAAAATCCATGACCATCTACTGAAGGTGAAACCCTCACTTCTTCCATGTAGACTTGTTTTTCATAGAAGTACTATTGCATTCAATAGTGCATGCATCAAGCTTATACAATGTTCCATATATAACACCTCTAGAAATCACCATAGCACCTCTAACCATCTTGCACCCTGAATCAGAAAATACTACCTACACACTTGCATCTATTAGTTTGCTAACAGATACAAAATTTCATGCTAATCCAGGGATATGCAACACACCATTAATCCTTTTTATTCTGCCATTAGGAAATATGATTTTAACTTTACCACGACCAACAATGTCTAAATGAGAATCATCACCCAAGTACACCTTACCTCCATCAAATACTTCATATTCACAAAACCAATCTCTCTTAAAGGTCATATGGAAAGATGCCCCTGAGTCAATTAACCATGCATCATTACCTACACAATTTTCCAAAGCTGCAATCAATGCATCGCCATCTTCCTTCTTAGACTTAGAATCAGAATCAAATTTCTTCTTTTTTTCTTTGCATTCCTTACGAACATGTCTAGGCTTACTGCAGTTCCAACAAATAACTTTGGACTTTTCAGGAGATTTAGATCTCCTCCTAGACTTGGATTTGTCACACTTCTCATTCTTCTTTCCTTTTTCCTTAGGTCTTCCATGAACATTTAGGGCTTCTTTGGCAGTGATGGATACCTTCCTCCTCATCTCTTCAAAAATAAAAGAACCCACCACATCTTCAAACTTTAAAATTACAGAAATATTCCCAATAGACATAACAAGAGAATCCTACGAATTAGGCAAAGAACAAATCAAGATCTAACATTTTTCCTCCTCATCCATTTTGACACCACTGATGCCAACTGAGCCACCAACATATTGAATGCTTCTAGGTGGTCTGTGATTCGTCCACCCTCTTCCATTCTCAAGGAATACAACTTCTTCCTCAATAAAATCTTGTTCACTAAAGATTTGGCCTGATACATCTCACCAAGCTTCTTCCATAGTTTTTGTGCAGAGTTCTCCTCATGGACATTAATTAAAACAGAGTCTTCCAAGCACAATATGATTAGACCCTTGGCTTTATGGTCCATAATATCATACTGATAATCTTGAGTAGGATTTGCAGGCCTTGAAACATTCTCATCAACAACATCCCATAGATCTCGATCTATCAATAGATCCTCTATCTTCAGCTTCCATATTTCAAAATTATTTCCAAAAAATTTCTCCACCTCTATTCTCCCTAATAAACTTTCCATCTGAAAATTCCTGTAACAAGATCACAAAGTTTCTTTTGCACAAGATCCCACTCAAACCTAGATTAGTCCAAAAAACCCAAAAGCACACAACTAAAACCAAAGGTGATCAGGATCTAATACCACTTGTAAGGAAACTAAGGTAGAAGAACAACTTCCTACACTAATCTTGAGAGGAGAATAATGCAAAAAATTTATAGATCTTTAACAGTTACAAAAACTTAAACAAAAATAAACATATTTATCATGCATACCATGACACAGTGATTTGCATGGGGAAAACCCTTTCAGGAGAAAAACCCCACACTCCAAAAGCCACCCAATATATTGTTTAGTAAATCAATAAGATTACAATATACTTGCAGAGCAAGCTTCTCACAGGAGTATCACCACTCAAAGATCAAGAGAAAACACTTCTGCTATCAAATTCTTAGAATACATCACCGTCTCTCTCTATTGCAGTACAACACCCTCATAAAATAAGATTATCCAACAAAATAGGCCAACAAAATATCCACCATTAGATCTAAAACCTAATAATTAAGAGTCTAGATTTACAATGTATCATTTATCTAATGTATGTCAGCCATTCTAGAAGTTTCATGAAAAAGTTAACAAAAAATTGCTTACACGCATCCCACTTTCCCCCCCTTATGCCATTGTATATTATACCTATCGGTGTAACTAGGAAATATATATTCATATATATCCTATCAACAATAATTGTTATATAATTGCAAGGTTGAGACACAATTTCCCAACACAAAGTTTCAGAGCTAAGTACAGGAAGGAAGAACCTACAAACTAAGATCATCTACGATCTGTTTGCTAATTCTTGAGATTTACACTCTTAGGACTAGGGCACTAGCACTACTATCTAACTAATTTAAGTCTAAATTCATATGTTAGGTTCCTCTATCTTTGCACTCTACTATTTTTTGATTCATTTCTATGTTTCATTTTGTGTCTTTCTATAATTGCATCAGTTTGTTGTAGCTTAGTAGTTGACCTAGGTATACATTTTCATTATAAAATCAAATTAATCATTAATAAATCAATCAATATTAGTCTCCCCAAAGAAAGAACCAAAACCCTAATCCACCATTCTAGCTCTTCCATTGAGGTTAGTAGCCAAGTGGGTTTATGTGATCATTTTTGGTTCCTTCCACATGTGATGTAGGAGAGAGTGTGATTTAGACCCTAGATCCCTTTTTTTGTCATCATAGTCCCTTCTTGTAGAAACCTCTCTCCTAATAGGTCTACCTTGTTTTTTATCTACCTCCACATCTACACTCTTCTTAGCACATTTTGTCTATTTGAAGCTAAAATTTTGGCTTGAGTTGGGAGATTTAATTTCTAAATTTTAAGACCGAGGCAACAACATAGAACCACTTCCTTTTTGGGTGATTTTACCTTGTTGAGGTTTCTTGAGATTATTTCCCCTAGATACTCATCCCTTGAGATATTTCCTATCTCCTCTTCTATTATTATAGGTCCATAATCATCATAGACTTGACTCTTGTTTCCTTCTTTGGAGGCATCTAAACCTTTCTGCAATCTTAGGAAATCAAGGGTATCTTTACATTATATATTAATAAATAAATCTCTTTGGGTACATAAGTCATGGTCATAAAGTGTTACTATTAAATAATTAGACTAATTATGCTTTTCTTAAGGTGATTATTTTACTTATGTCACAATTTTTTTACTATCTTTTTGTATTTTATTTTTTAAATTTCCAAGGAAAAATTAATCCTTTTTTTTTCAATTTGACTTTGTTAAAGGAATGCCAATGTTCCTTGACAACAAATCCTCTACAATAAATTGGGATGAATTTAAAATTCTTATATGATTGAAAATTTTCAATTATCTTTTTTATATAGAACTTGTAATTAAATAGAAAGTTACAACTCTATAATATCAAATGCTTAAATGTAACCATTTAAATGTAAAAAATAGTGAAAATATCTTTCTACAGGAGATGAATTACAAGATAATTTTAACAAAAATAGAAAATACTAATCTTAAAGAACCTACTGTAATTTTCTAGAAGTCTCTACCTCAAACATCAACACATCAAGCAAATATCCTCACTTCGCATTATCATCCAATCTAGATGCTTTATATAAAGTACAATATGGTCTAGAATAGTGCCTATATGCACAAAATAAAAATGGTGAACTTAAAAGGTACACAAAATATTTAAAGTAACAAAAATGATAGCTAAACTAATTATTCAAATACTTGAGATGAGAAACTAAATAATATAGATAAAAGTTTAGGAAAAATATCATCAAAATTACACCTTTCTTTTCAAAATAAAACTTGCATATAGAAAGAAGAAAGAAAAATAATTTTGGCTTGTTCAAGGGGCTTTCCCTAGTCAAACTCTTGTTTTGGTCTTTTAACCTCCATGGAAACCAATTTTTTGTAATGATATTGAAAGATAAATATGAAAATTCTATAAAAGGAAAGTGTAATTAAAGTGATATAAAAAATAACAATTGCACTATGATAACATTTGAAATATTCTGCAATTTGGTTGCTAGGTTTGCTAGAGGAATTGGTATTCATTCTTCTATTACGACTGAGTCATGAGCGTTGCTCAAGGGTGTCGAGATTGTTTTCACTCTGGGTATAAAAAATCTACATATTGAAGGGGACTCAAATTTTGTGATTGACTCTATTAATCATGACTGATTTCTTAGTTGGAACATCAGAGACATCCTAGTTGACATAAAGTTTTTAGTCTCAAAATTGGATAGGAAATATCTCACTCACACCTATAGGGAAGGCAATCAAGTTGTCGATAGTTTGGCTAACTTGGGTTCCACTTGGAGTTTGTGCAAGTGTTGGAAGAGGCTCGAGGTGCTACCAGCTACTATACAAGGATTAATCCTTGTGAAACAAAGGAATATACCGCTCAATGATGGTTAACAATGCTTTTCTTAATGGGTACATGTGGCTCTACTTGATGGGTTCTTGGATGATGTGGACCTAGCCAAGTGAGGTGGTGAGGTTAAAGTGGGGTGTCATGTGGTTTTATTACTTCATTTCTGCTTTTGGTGGGGTCCTCGACTTTTATGGGTTGTCTTTTCAATTGTACTACACATCCTATCAAATCTCCTGGGATGTGTGTAATGTGATATTCATCACCAATTTATTTAATAATTCCTATTTAAGTTATCTTATGATTTGCATAAGATCCTTTGAGATGTACTTAAAAATTTCAAATCTCCCCTGTGGCTAATTGGCCTAGGGAAATGTGTAACTTCAAAATGACCTTTGGCATAATGGATATTAATTATTCGGATTTAATTTACAATCAACTTATCCTTTGGTTCTTTCATGATAATCATAGCCCTGTGGAGCTAGTGTCATTGGGAATGACTACTAAAGCGTGTAAATTTCAATTTTCTTTCATTATGCCTTACTATCTCGACTAGTAGAGAAATGATAGTTTTAAAAAGGGTAAATTCACCGATGGGCAGTCATTTTTTTGGCTTTGTTTCTTTAGGCCTATTTTTGTGTGTTGTGGGTCATGATGGGAGGTGATAGTGTGAGGATCGAGCTTGATAATTGCGAGGAGTTTCGTAGGGACTCCATCACTTGGCACATCTATAAAGAGGGTGGTCTAGTGCCAATTTTAGAGAATCTTGTGGGCAATGATGAGAGGTTGTTAGCCTAGTTTGTTGGTTTGTGGAAGGATAGGTAGGTCACCATGGGTGGCATCTCATTTGAGGTGAATGAGGAGGTTATTGGAAAGGAAATGAGCCTCTCCTATGATGGCAAGAAATACAAAAAATATACCAAAACAGAAGATTTGGAGAGTCTCAACGCCTTCCTCAAGGATGATGAGGAGTCAATTTGAAAGTAGTATGGTTTCGACCATGAGGTGCTGCCAAAACCTTGGGACAAGTTGTGTCTTTCCATTATGAAATATGTTACTTTAGAAGGTCATTTCAAGGTGTTTTAGTTTTACCATTTTTTGCTGTTAAACCACCTTCGAAACAAGATGACCCTTAGCTTTCCATTTTTCTACTCACTTCTCTAGAAATTTCTATTAAAGACTCCATTGAGGTTGCCGCTCTCAACCCAGATGATCTGATTCTCTTATTGCTGCATCAGGGCCTAATCTTTAGGCTCTATCAATTTCATCTAACCTTGTGCCCGCCCAAACCTATCTCTGTTGTGTATGTTGAGGAACTGGAACCCCCTAATGTTTCCCCCATTAATCCTTCCCCTGCTCCTTTAGAGGGTTCTAAGATGAAAAACCCCATACCTGAAATTGAACCCATTATGAAACCTAAGCCTAAACCCCTATCTAAAAAGAAGAAAGGTGCGACCGAGCTGGCCCAATATAAAGCATCAGCTAGGTTATGTGAGCTAAAAAATAAACCCATCAAGAAGGACAATAGGCCCACTGCTAAGAAGAAGGGTAAACAAGTGTCCTTGGGCCAGGTGGACTTGCCGACCACTAACATCGAAGGGAGAAGTGCTGAGGAAAAAAATCTAAGGGTGACACCATGGTGGCTATGAGCTTTAAGGTGGGGACAAAAAAAAATAGTGTGAGGAGGTCCCACAGACTAGCGAAGAACAAAAAAGGTGCTCCGGTGGATGAGATTTCTAGTGATTCAAAGTAGATGGGTGACAAAACTAAAGGTAAAAAAGAAGCTATTAAGGAGATGGAAGAAGGGTTTTTGGAGGGCCCTAGTAATTTCTTTGAAATGAACTAGATGCTTAAGGAGGACTCCAATCACTCCTCTGATTCCAGAGCTGGAGGGGTAGAGGAGACCCAGAGCAGGAAGGGCAAGAACGAGGACCTCGGTGTGATGTAGGAATGAGTTACTAAACTAGAGTAGAAATTAAATTGTCTGGCCCAGTTCACTATCAAAATGATTCATAGATTTGTTTTCAGTCCATCTGACATCATCAAGGAGGAAGCAGATAAGAATATTGTAGGGGAAGGTCCCAATTGGATTTGGGACAATGTTTGAAACCTCTTGGTTCAGAAATGGGAAAGTGTAGACAGTTAGTGTTCAGGTCTAGGTGGTGTTGGAGTTCTGTTGTTAATGTGTCATGTCTATATCCTATTTCTGTTGTTTTTTATTATAGACTTTTTGATAATGTTTTGAACTAGCTTCCTTTTTGGCCTTGAGGGTTCTTCGTGTAAAGGGTACAACACCTTGTAAATGTTGCTTATATAATAAAAAACACTTGAAATATTCTATTAAAAATAAGAAATGATAAAAATGAGAGGAAGGGAACAATAATATTGGATCAAAATCACCTAGAATTTCTTCCAAAACCTCCAAGGAAAATTTTATCTCAGTTTTACTATTCTTCACAATCCCATAAAGGTTATGATCAAAGAAACTTAAGAAAATTACATGCACAAAGTTGAATAACTTGCTGGGAAGAAGAAAATGGTAGAGTTTTTCCAAAGTTGTAGAGCTTGAGAGAGTTAAAATGTGAAAAGTTTCATTCCTTCTTGTCAAATAGGAAATCTTGAGTTGATTTTCTTGGTCAAACTACATGTAGGAGTGTTTCTTTCGCATCATCTTTGGGAAGGTAATGCTCAATAGCCATTGGAATCACAAATTTTTATGAGATATTAGCACTTAATGTGGACATTTGCACATATCACTCTCATCCTAGAAAATTCAAAGTTTAAGGGCCGAAATTATCATATAAATTCCAAAAATACATGATAAAAGTGCTATCATTTTGTAGTTGAAAATTTACATACCAAAGGGCTAAAGTGAGGACATTATGTAGCATGAAATTGTAGGGGTGTACAATTTTTGTACCTACATTTCCCCCCACTTTATCAAGCATATGAACTACACTAATATGCATGATACAGTAGAACATAAATCACAAAGTTTACCCAAGGATAATGTAGAGGATGCAAAGTCTTCAAACTAGGTGAATTCCCCCCAAAACGAAGAAGAATTGCAAAACAACCAATATATCTTTCATAGGACATAACCATTATAAAAAAAATTCACAAATAAGGATTTTAGCTAAAAATACACTAAAAAATATGTTGTACACAAAATAACATAATAAAATCATTCATACACAACAAATAAACACTAACATTTGACAAAAAGAAAAAAACAAAGGAGCATAGAGACTATCACTACTAATCTCCTATCTAGGAGGAAAAATAGGAATATAAGAAGTTGGGACCTCTTCTATGAGTAGAAAATATTTAGAATGGTATGGAAGTGGTAAAGAGGTGATTCAACTTTTTATTTTGGTGTGGTAGAGTTGGTTAATGTTCACATTTTCTTTTGGGAGCTGGGCGAGGGATGCCAATATCAATAGTGGAAAGATGGAGAACATTCAGAAAAATATAATGGTGCATACATTAGAATGGTACAAGGGTTGCTAAAGTGGAACTAGAAATGATATGTTTTAGGAATATCCAACAACATAAAGAAGGGAGGAACATATAGAAGTTCATGAATGAGAGGAGGGTCCATTGAAGGAGCCAAGATTATCTACACCCTTTTGGGGTGAGGCTTGTCAAGATCACAATGAAGGATATAAAGTGTTATAAGAGGAGCACATGGTAGTGGAGTAAGAGAAGAAGTCATGACTAAGTTTGGGGGTGATCACATCAAAGGATGTTGCTCGATGGTGGACATCTCCATATCATCTTGTTAACAAGCCAACACACATTGCCAATGCTTGCATTCATGTGCAATCTAGTTTTTTTAGTGGTGGGACCCAAATGTAGTTTTAGGAAGGGGAACACTATTTCCCTACTCTAATTATTAGGTTAACCTCCCTTATAGAATAGGAGGAGAAACAATCTCAATAGGTGATGGTCGACGGACTTGGGGTGAACGTGAAAAAACCTATGCTACAAGTGCCTTTCCTCTTTCTACCAAAAAGGTAGGCTGAGGAATAAAAGGTACCATTAGAAGGTGAGGTACTAGCACCGCATGTAATTTTTCCTATCCTACATGCTACTTTCCCTTTCTAATTGGAGGGGTAGGTCTAGGAATGGCAAGAGCTATAGGATGATGGAAAATCTATGGAGAAGATCTTTGTAGTATGGGTTCCTTTCATCAATTTGTTGTAGTGACATGTGGAGGAACATGAGGCATTGTAGGAGGCTGGTAGATCTTAGGAGGAATGGGAGGTCAACCCATCATATCATTCTTGTCCTTAGCTACCAAATGGGTAAGCTTACAAATAAAATATTGCTACTGCAACTAGGTGATTGATGGAGAAGTGATCACAAGAAAAGGAGTTGAAGAGAAAGATCTTGAATGAATCACTTTAAATTTTGAATAAGATTTAAATAAAAATCTCCACAAGATTGCAAATTATCTAGAGGTGTTGGCTATAAATGATCTAGAGAAAATCTCCCAAGAGATAAAAATGGTTTATAACCAATGTGTTGGATAGTGTGCACTATGCCTTTGTGGTGAAACTTTAGACATTTATGTTGTTATGTTATGGAGACCAATCACACTAAGATAAAATCTTCATATTAATTTTTCATTAAATAATTTGTTGTGCTTATTAAATATTTATGTTGCACTTGTATCTAAAAGGATGGTTACAAACAAATGTTAAATGATGGAAGTGATTAGTTACAATATTTTAATATAAAGTCAATGGAAAGGTGAAAAAATTAAATGTAGCCACCCAAATAAAATGTTTTATTGGGTGCATGAGGCACAACCAATGGCCACACTTCATTGGTAATTAATGGGACATGTGTGGGAGCATATTAGAACACTCGTTGATGAGTTTTGAGGGCAGCAGGTTGTGAAAAACGTTAGTAGAAAATCGCAGAGTAGTGGTTGGAAAAATGTAGAAGTTGTGGGTACCCATAGCCATGGCTATGTAAAACCAACAAGTGAAAAACATGGAAAAAATGTTGTTGCATGTCTTTGCGTTTCATTGTAAAGGTTATTTTCTAGGATATTAATATATTTTGGACCCTCTTGTTGGTGGATGTAGCCCGGATTTGGTGAACCACATTAAATCTTTGTGTTCTTTTGCTATCTAGAATTTCTGTGTGTTTTATTTCTCTATTTTATTGATCATTAAATCTACATGTAACTGATTGAAATCCACTTTCTAACCCTAACAAGTGGTATTAAAGCGGGTTGTGTTCAGTTATCCTTTGTAGGAAGGTCTCACGGTTGAGTGCAAGTCTCATGGTTGAGTGAGAGTTATGGTAGACAAGGGTCAGTTAAAGGTAGACAAATTCAATGGGTAGAACTTTTAGTTATGAAAGATGTAAATGGATGAATATCTTTATCAGAAGGATTTATGATGGCCATTGGAAGGGAAAACCAAGAAACCCCCGACTATGTTTGATGAGGATTGGGATATTCTAGATGGAAAGGAACTTGGCAGTATTCATTTATGCTTGACAAAATCAGTGGTGTTTAATATTTTGAAAGAAAAAATAATTGAAGATTTGATGAAGACCTTGACAAAGTTATATGAAAATCCTTCTACTTCAAATAAGGTATTTCTTATGAAGCATTTATTTAATATGAAAATGATAGAAGGTGGGTCAATTGTTGATCATTTAAATGAGTTTAACATAGTTTTTAGTCAATTGACTTCTGTTAATGTAAACTTTGATGAAGTTAGGGCTCTTTTGATTTTGTGTTATTTTCCTAAAATTTGGAATAGCTTGGTAATGGCGGTTAGTAATTTTGTTTCTGGTTCGAATACGCTAAAATTTGATGATGTTGGTGTTATTTTGAGTGAGGAAATGTGTAGGGAAAGATCAGGTGGTACATCCACATTAGGCAGTGTTTTGAATGAAGAAAATAGGGGAAAAAAAGGAGAGATTAAATAATTATAGAGGTCATGGTAAGTCATGAGGAAAATCAAAGGATAAGAGGTCCCAATCTAGAGAAAAGAAGGATTGTTGGTACTGGTAAGCCAAGTCATTTAAAGAAAGATTGTTGGTCTCAAAAAAATAAAGGAGACAAAAGGAAGGAAATAAAAAGGCATATGTGGTAAGTAATAAATTTGATGAGGATGCTTTGATTCTTTCCCTTGATAATGCTGATGATTCTTGGGTGTTAGATTCAGGGGCTTCATTTCATGCTATACCCCATAGAAGTTATTTTCTTGATTATGTCCAAGAGGGATTTTGGGTTGGTTTATTTGAGGAGATAATGAACCTTTCTAGATTGTTGGAAGGAAGAATCAAGATTAAGGATTAGAGAATAGAATCATTTATTTACTACATGAGGTAAGGAACATTCTGAAGTTAAGAAAAAAATAATTTTAGTATGACAACTAGATGGTGAAGGTTGTGTTGTTACATTTAGTGATAAAAATTGGAAGGTTACAAAAGGTTCCTTAGTGGTAGAAAAATGTGTGAAAGTAGGCACCTTATATCTTTGTATAGGTCATACTATTCCTTCTACTTTAGCTCTTGTAGATAGAAATCAATGTTCATGAACAGTTGTTGCAGTTCAACAGGCAAAAAATTAGACAGTTGATGTGGGCTCTAAATCAACATCGTGGCATAATAGACTTGGGCATATGAGTGCAAAAGGTATGAAAGTAATCCATTCAAAGAATGTTTTACTAGGTCTAAAATGTGTTAATATAGATTTTTGTGAAAGTTGCGTGTATGGAAAATAAAAGAGAGTTGGTTTTCTCAAGGATGGGAAGCAAAAGAAAGATAATAAATTGGAGCTTGTGCATATGGATGTATGGGGACTAGCTCAAGTATCTTCTCTCGATGGATCTCAATACTATGTCACTTTTATTGATGATGCGACAAGGAAGGTATGGATTTATTTCCTTAGGTAAAAATTTGATGTATTTGAAACTTTTAAAAAATGGAGAAGCAGTTGCTTGAGAATGATAAGAGATAGGTAAAAGTTAAAATGTCTGGAATCATGTAATGGTGGTGGAAATATTGCAACAAAGTTTGAAGGTGTGTGTTCCTCCAATGGAATTAGTAGGGAAGAAAAAAATGGTTCAAAGGACTCCATAGGAAAATGGAGTGGCTGAGCACATGAATAGAACAATAATGGAGCATGCATAGACTATGAGATTGCATACTGGGCTTCCTTTAAAAATGTGGGCAAAGAATGTAAACATTGCCATTTATTTAATTAATAAAAGTCCCTATAATCCTTTGGGTTGTGTGGTATTCTAGAGGAAAGCATGGTGTTAAGAAGGTGAGTTATTCTTTTCTCCAAAACCTTTTGGTTTGTGAAGCATTTCTCTCATGTAAAGATTCAAAAAATGGGAGAACCAAGAGAGCGTTAATTGTTGCTGAAATCAAAGAAATGTATATTTGTTGGATATGGCATTGATGAATTTGGTTATAGGCTTTAGGATTTTGAAAATCAAAAAATTATGAGAAGTAGGGATGCCATATTCAATGAGAAAGTGTTGTACAAAGATCAGTTGCAGCAACATGAGAATAAAGAAAATGATTGTGTAGTGCTAGATGATACTCCAAACAACAATGTTCCAGTGGTTCCTCATGCTGTGCAACAACAACAACAACAAATACCACAAAATCCAGTGAATGTTAGATGATCTTCAAGGATAAGTAGACCTCCGAAAATATTTACTGCTCTCCCCTCATATTTATTTTATTGGTGATGTTGGTGAATACGGAATGTTATGATGAAATATATAAGAAGTGGATGCCAACTCCCTTGCTAGAAAAACCAGGACTTGGGACTTACATGCAGAAGTTACCTATAGGTAAAAGGATTTACCAAACAAAATGGGTTTATATAGGATGAAAGAGGAAGATAAGGTAAGAAAAAGATTTAAAGCGAGATTGGTGCTTGAAGTTTGCATAGAAAAAAGGGCAGTGATTTTGATGAAATATTTTCCTACAGTTGTTAAAAATGACTTCTATTCATACTATTTTAAGTATTGTGGCTGTTAAAGATTTTCATTTGGAACATCTAGATGTGAAAACTGCCTTTCTCCATGGTGATTTGGAGGAGGAGATATCTATGGAACAACCCCAAGGATTTGAAGTCAAAGGTAAGGAGAAATTGGTGTGCAGATTGAAGAAGAGTTTATATGGCTTGAAACAAGCACCTTGGTAATGGTACTTGAAATTTGATAGTTTTATGGGTGAGCAAGGCTACAACAGGTGTAATTTAGACCATTGTGTTTATTTTAAGAGGTTAGATGATGATAGCTACATTATTTTATATGTGTTTATATGTTGATGATATGTGCTTCTGGCGAGTCTAACATGGATCACATAAAGGAGTTAAAATAACAATTAGAAAATTCATTTGCTATGAAGGATTTGGGGGCAGCAAAAAAAATCCTTGGTATGAAGATTACTAGAGATAAGAAATAAAATGTTTTTATCTCAGGTTGATTATATTGTGAAGGTGTTGTAGAGATTTCATATGGAGAATGCAAAAGTTGTTAGCACACCTTTGCCTAGTCATGTCAAATTGACTAAAGATATATGTCCAAAGACACAAGAGGAGGAAGAAAAAATGTCTAGGGTACCATATGCTTCAGCTATAGGTAGTTTAATTACGCAGTAGGAGTTGTTAGCAGGTATATGATTCATCCCGAAGTTGAGCATTAGAATGCGGTAAAATGGATTCTCAAGTATTTGAGAGGTACATCCAATAAATGTTTATGTTTTGGGGGCTCTAATACTAATTTAAAAGGCTATGTTGACTCATATTTTCCAGGGGATATAGATACCAGGTGGAGTACCATAGGTTATGTATTTATAGTTGGTGGAACAACAGTGAGTTGGATTTCTCGATTGCAAAAGGTGGTTTCTTTATCCACCACAGAGGTAGAGTATGTAGTTGCAACAAAGGTGGAAAATAGATGATATTGCTGCAAATTTTCATGGAAGAGTTGGGAAAACAACAGGTTGAAAGTTACTTGTTTACGGATGATCAATGTGCTATACATCTTACAAAGAATTCTACCTTGCACTCTAAAACCAAACACATACAGTTGAGATATCATTTCATTTGATTGGTACTGGAGGATGGACAAGTAAAGCTAGAAAAGATACATGCATATGACAATCCAGTAGATATGTTAATGAAGGTGGTGATAAGGGAGAAGTTGAGTTCCTCTTCATCTTCAATTGGCTTTCAAGGTTGAATTCAAGAAAAACATAACAAGGTCCAAGGTGCTTATTTCCAGTGAGAATTGTAAGGGCAGTGGTGTTATGATCAGTCTTTAAGTGGGAGATGGTATGGAGTGGAGTTTGATAAGTCTCCAAGTGGGAGATTGTTGTGTTATGGAGGCCAATCAGACTCGGATAAAATATTCATATTAATTTTTCATTAAATAATTTTCTTCTCTTATTAAATATTTATGATGTACTTGTATCTAAAAGGATGGTTACAAACAAATGTTAAATGTTGGAAGTGATTAGCTACAATATTTTAATATAAAGTCAATGGACAGGTAAAAATATTAAATATAGCCGCCCAAAGAAAATATTTTATTGGGTGCATGAGGCACAACCAATGGAAACACTTCATTGGTAATTAATGGGACATGCGTGGGAGAATATTAGAACACTTAGTGATGAGTTTTGAATGCAACAGGTCATGAAAAATGTTAGTAAGAAATCAGAGTAGTGGTTGGAAAAATGTAGGAGAAGCTGTGGGTACCAGTAGCCATGGTTGTGTAAAACCAACAAGTGAAAAACGTGGAAAAATGTTGTTGCATGTTGCTTCATGTCTTTGCATGTCATTTATGGAAGGTTATTTGTTGGAGATTAATATATTTTA
This sequence comes from Sequoia sempervirens, assembly GCA_007258455.2. Classification (NCBI taxonomy): domain Eukaryota; kingdom Viridiplantae; phylum Streptophyta; class Pinopsida; order Cupressales; family Cupressaceae; genus Sequoia; species Sequoia sempervirens. The sequence goes on from VDFB02291095.1 coordinate 18,333, forward strand.
GACTCTGTTGGTGGATGTAGCAGCGTGAACCATGTTAAATCTTTGTCAATTTCTTCTTTTACTATCCAAAATTTTGTGTGTTTTATTTCTTTTGTTTATTAGTCAAATCTACATTTAACTTCATTTGTCCCTTAACTAACATATGCACTACTAAAGAAACCACTTCCATGGAAGTTATAAATTGTATTCCTAACTTAACATAGAATATGAGCCTAATTTAGGAATTGTAGAAAAGATGGATTCTACAAACTTGGGTACCACCCAGACTAACAAAGTGAAAGAACCCATAATTGAGAGAGATAAATTTTCATTTGTATGAATGGTTACATGAATAATCATACTTGTCTTTGTGAAGTTGGTTGATAAAGAGAATTTCCTCTATTATGACATTAACCCTGCTGACATGATCAACAAGAACTCCATTAATGAACACAAGGCTGAAACAGTAGGCATGTGAGAGGGACCATCTTTTATACCAATTGACATCATTAGATAAGAGACATGAAGCCAGGGGTAATGTGTTTCAACCCTAAGATGATCGGGGTGAAGATCTATCATGTTCACCATATCACTAATGGTGGAAGAATCAAGACCATAATAGGATAAACCTATTAAAATCGATAAAATAGTTGAAATTTGTTAAGTATAAATCTGCAATTTTGATTTAAGACTGTCAGCGACTTATTTTACTTATTTGTTTCATCGATAATCTAGAGAATCTAAATTGATGTGGTCTTGTACTAAGTGGTGAAGATGCACACATCATTTAGTATCATGGCAAGGTATCCCATGGAATTTGCAAAAAGCCTTTGGGTTATAGGAATTTGGAAGATGTTGGTTGGTTGGAAGGGGTCGAATAATGGGAAGTTGAATTGAATTATTTTTATGTATTTTTTGCATGATACTATATAAAGACTCAAAAATTTAGTGAACTATCTACACTTCTAAGGCACTATATTAGGCACATCAGAAGTTTGCAAAGTGTTTATTTCTTTTGTATTTTGTTGAAAGAATTTATTTTTCTTGTAATTGTTTTAATAAGAAGCACTACCTTGGGTATCAGTGGGAATTGATGAGTTAGACCCTCCATACTAACTCATGGACTTATAATAGTTGTGCAAGGCTATACAAAGGTGCACATTGGAGTTATATCTCATTGGTAAAGTTTTATTGTGTAGTGTTGGCTACAAGTTTTTGATGGAAGCTATTTGTACATCAAAATCTAGGAGCACATATAGGATTTGAGAAAAATATAGACTAGTAACGAAAGATGAAATAATAACCTTTTCACTCTATCCATGCTTGCAATAGACAAGGTCAATAAATGTGACTTGTGGTCTAATATTCTCCTAGAAGTGTTGAAGAAACTAGTTAATTACTTTCTCAAATATGTTGATAAATTTATCAAGAAGTGAATAAAACCAATCCAACATGGTGTATTTTAATGACTATAGGAAGGGATTTGCTAGCAAAGCACCCTAAAATAAAAAGTCATTGTACAAGGTAGTGAATTTAGAAATGTGTTTGAGGATTGGATTTTCTTCTATAATTCTTGAAAATAGGCACATAAAATATTGCAAGTAAGGGTGTAGCTAGAATGTGCATTGATAACATATTGCTCCTATAATATGGAGTGATGATTGGTTTGGTAGAAGCACTAGTAATAAAACTAGTTGGATTTGCAATTGGCCAATATTTGCATGAGTTGGTTAATGGAAGCGTTAGTGGTATGTGTGAAAGTTGTAGAGGTCTATGGATTTGTGGATGTAAAAGCAATAAAGCCTAAAGGCAATGAGGTATTGAACATTCCTCTAAAAACTCTAGAAGATACTCTAGTAGAAGGAGGAGTTATTGTGGTCATGAGTGGTGTAGTCACCATGTACATGGTAGGGACTAGTATCAATATTGAAAGTTGTGTGCCAATAATGCCCAATTGTGAATCTATTGTATTTGTATAGATCAAATTGTAGGATGGTGTATTTTTTATATCATGTGTGCAATCCTCTAAGAAATTTGAGATATTGATTTTTTTTTATCAGCATGCTACTCTAGGATAGGCATTTCTTCAGTGAAGGCGTCCCTAGCTAGAAAATTTTGAAAGTGTTGTAAATGTTGATCTAAATGTCAAGTTTGAGAAAGAGGAACTTGAAAATCAACCTCATGATCTATTGTTTGAAGATCCTTCAAGAAAAGAGGGCATAAGAGATCCATATTAATACCAAAATTTTGAAGCTTCACCTTAGTGGGAATCTTATTTTGAGTTGCCAACCAAGCAAAGGCACCCACTTTAGAAAAGTAAATATTATATAAGTAGAGATGAAGCAACCATGGTGATTTAATATCTTTTTCCATCAACCCTGAGTACCCATATTTCACATAATACAGTCTAAAGTTTGAATCTATCCACTTTAATTAATCTTATTTATTAGAATAAGTTACTCTTCTTTTATATAGAATGTTTCTTAATTTTTTAAATTTTTTGATAAATTTAAGAGAGAAAAATCCTTCCAAGTGGTCATTGGGTAGTCCTTGTTCCAAGAAATTACCAAATAACTTTCTTGGGTAACTTTAGTTCTTACCCCAAAGGAATATTAGAATTCTAGATTCAATCACATATGCATTAGAGATCATTTTTTTAGACATATGACTTTTATGCGAGCTTTGTGATAATACTTATATTTATAAACTCATTGGTCCTAGGGATATCTGTAGTATGAACCTCATCAAGATTTAATTTATATTATTTATTGCACCTATTTTAGAAGGTTCCCAAATAGATGCTATTAGGATATATGTTTCATCTAACAAACATTTTTATGCCACCTTCCAATTGACACATCATTCTTAATTCTAAAGGATCACTATATAAGCATCACTCATGATCATTCAAATGCATTCAAAAAAATAGAGATGAAAATTAGATATTGATTTGAATTCTTCATGGAAAAATAAAAACTTTGTATTGCACTATTATTAGAGAATTCTATAATTCACAATTATTGATACTTATATATCATTGAAGGTTAACATCTCATATTTGTTAGGAAAACTATACAAGTTAATCAAAAAAAACTATACATAAACTCATGAGAGAAAAGAATGCATTAAAGCCTATAAGATAACCATAATGCAAAGATCAAATACATCATACAAGATAACACAAGATATACCCTAAGAAAACCCTTAAGAGGGAAAAATCTAACATGTAAAAGCATATGCACTTAATGCATTATTCAACAATGAAAATATTACAATACACTACTACTGTCTCCATGAATACTTCTAAAATATCAAGCTTCTCCAATGCATCCTTGATGTGTTCAAGAATTTATCCAAACATTCTCTGTACCATGCTTCACATATGTACTTTTAAAAAGAGAATTAGATGCAATAACATCCAAGCCAAACAACCAACCAACCAACCTCAACTGCTAAACATGTGCTTGATTTTGTAGAATACAGATCACACAAAACAATCAAGTGGTAAGGTAAAACCATGTGCCTCAAAACCATTACACAAAAAAATTGACCCCACATTTAATCTTTGCTACTAAATTTCCCAGTATTAAATATTTTTCACATTCACATGTGCAACCCGCATTTAAATATCTAACCAATATTACATACAAGTTTACAAGTGGACCCAAATAAATATTTAATGCAACTAAAAACATATCCTAAAGATGCATTGCAAACAAATATTTATTTTACATAATTAAATAATTAATTTCTCGTTCAAGGTGTAAAACACACTATTCCTAATACTCTACCACTTATATACATTGCATATGGGTCAATTAGTGAAATGCATCATCATAGCCATCCATGAAACCACATGAATCTCCAACATGCTCTCATACTCCATCAAGATACCTATAATAACATCCAAGATGTCCACTATATCAAACAAGAAATTATCTTACCCTTCAACATTCCACCTATGGAAGAAAAAGAACAAGACAAGGTGAGGATGTACTATTCCAAAGAACACAAGCATAAAATACAAGTGATAAAAAAGGTGTAGAGACCTAAAATATGACCTTACTCAACGACACCTAATTTTAGCCTATTTTGAGCCATTAATTAAATAAATATTTATTATTTATTTAATTATTCTCATCCATTCCCTTCCTTATCATAACCCCTTAATTAAATAAATATTTATCATTTATTTAAGTAATATCTCTTATCCTAATCCATTAATTAAATTATTTATTTATTTATCCCTTATCCCAAAATCCTATAAATAAATAAATTAATTAATTCCTAAATAAATAAATAATTCAGGCTAATTAATCTTTGTTATCTTTTCCTCCATTATTAAATTTTTATTTATCCTTTATCCTTGTCCATCTAATCCTAGCCCTTCATCTTGTTCACATGGATCATAATCTAAATTTGTCCTCATGTGACAAGTGTCCCCTCCACATGTCATGGACCCAACAATCTCTTGCCAAAGATCAAATGATGATAGTTATGATTGATTGATTTTCTTGCAATTAGGCTTGGATAATCACCTAAGAAAGGCTTGGATTTTCTTACTCAATCTTGGATAATTAATTAAGAAGGGATTTTGATAAGATGATGATGATTGATTAATCGAGAGGAAAAAATATAGGATTGTTGATTAGTGATTGACAACTAGACTTATAATGTGATTTTGATTAAAGATTGATGTCTTGGATGCAATGATTGGATTGGTTGAATGTCAAGTCTAAGGAACTTGAGATTGTGATTTTTCAAATTTTTATGGGATGAAAGGATGGCGATTTCTTTATTACGTTTGAGATGGGATGAATATGATATGGGATAGGATGGGTTGATGGTTGATTTATTATGGATGAATATGGGACTCCAAATGCATGAGAATTGAGGGCCAAAGTGAGAGGAAACTAAGGATATGCAAGATTAAATCCTTACCATAATATAGATGTAGTTTATGCATCTAACACATGGGAAAGGATGAGGAAGGATGGGTGATTATGGATGGATAAGGGATGACACATGATCAAGGATCAAGGAAAATCCATGATAGGTTTATTATGGATGGATGGATGGAGATGGGTGATAGTTTATTATGTTATGGATAGGAGTGATAGCGGATGGGGTGGCATCCTAGGAGATGGTGGATAAGAAACTACTACACATAACACCTGTTTCCAGGTTTTCACCGCAGTACTTATCCAAGGTGCCATCGAAATGGTTTTCACCTTTGGACAAATTATTTCTCTTTATTATTTTTTTCTTTTTTCTTTTTTTTTAATTTTCAATAAATGAGACTTGATGATGTTGTGATCACGGTGGATGCTCTTTAAGAGATGAATGGTGAAGTTAGGTGGATAAGTATAGATGATATTCTATGGATGAGGGAGGATGCTTTATGTGGTGAATGGAGGGAGCTAAGGTATGATCCCTAACATGTGTACTACAAGGGCTGTCATGCTTCACATGAAAAGGGCAGCTTGGGAAACCTTTGGATTAAATAACATGAAGGGGTTTCCATCAAAGGTCCATTGAGATACATCACCAAGTGGGATGGAATGATAGAATCCTTTACCACTTGAACAAAACACAAGCACAAATATCTATCTTGGAGCTAATTAAAAAATCTCTCATCCACAAGGACCTTCTTGAGAAAGCCCTCCATGAAACTCGTGTCCCTAATGACATTTATCTTGTTTAATTTCAAGCCATGAAAGGAAACTTGTAATCCCCTAAATCCCTCACATTTTCCACTAAAGACATGCCTTCCATCGATCCATATCATAATAATCTGCTTCACATTAAAGCCTACATCCATAAAACTACAATCTAGGCTTAATCTTTGCAATCTAAGTCTAATAAAGCAACTAGTATATTATGATGATGATGTCGATCACAAATAAAAATTACCATAACATTATTTGACAAAGCTGAGCATGAATTTAAAGTCTCTATCAAACCACCCATCTAGGTCAAACTCACTATAGTTGAAACCACTTTTCAAATATTAGACCTTGATCTCCCCTATAACATCCTTCTTGGTCACCCATCGATCCATGCTATGTAAGAAATTCCATCCATATTCCATCAATGCATAAATTTACCCCACAATGAAACTAAAGTGACTATACATGTTGATCCAAATCCATTCCAATATTTTAAATTCTTACAAAGTAGTCATGGCCTTTCACAACATTGACCTATAAATACCACATCACCATCTTCATCTTCATACATTGATACTTCATCGATACCCGCCTCTCACACCCCCTCAAAGATCAAGGCTAAGATCAAAGAGCTAGGCATTGGACATAATGCTAAATATCTAGAATCTACAAGACTTGAACCCATGACATGTTTTCAAATTCTCAATGCCAATGTTTCTATACAGATCATACAAGTTTCTTGCTAACTTGCATCTATCATTAACATACATACACCTAAATTGTTAATTGGTAAGTAATTTAAGGTGGAATATATTAAATTGATCAAATTCCTCTTTAGATGAGAGTGGTAGGAGTCTATCACATATTTAAATCTTACCCTACATGCTTGAGTGTGTGGCAATATCTAGCACACATACCCAATATTTTAGTCCACCATTCTTGAACATAATTACTTGTACAAGTATATTTTGCATATTTTATCACCTTTCCACCACCTTTTTTTTTTCATTTGATAATGTAGAAGAAACAAATTTAAAGTTTTTAGATAAAATTTTATTATATGGGGAATGTTTTCATGTTTCTAGAATTCAAATGTTTATTATGAGTTTTTTGTTTAAATTTGAAGTTTTGTGCTTGTCACCTTCTCACATAGTTCAATTACAATCATTTTCATTTTCATTTGTTTTTTTTTTATATTTGTGAACATTACTTAATTTTTTCCAACCTTGTTTAATGGTGCATACATGTAGAATTCATCATCATACTAAGGAAATGACCAAAGACTCTAATACCATATGAGTGTGAAGCCAAGACTGTAAAGAAAAGAGAAAGAATGATGAAACTTTGTGAAGGAAGGAAATTGAACACCATAGGAGAAGACATGCTTATTCAAAAGGAACATGAAACATCCATACAATGTAAGATATATGTGGAATTGTCATCACAAAGACAATATATGTAAAACATTTGTACAATGAGATAATTGAATCTCAAAGTTGGGGGAATGCCATCTACCACAACTCAAGTTGAAGGAGCACAATCTACAACATGTCATCTTGAAAGTACATCAAAATTCACATCTCAAGTTGGAGACACTCCATCTTCCACATCTCAAATTGAAGGTACAACATATTTTACATCTCAATTTAAAGGTACATCATCTTTTTCATCTTCGATTGGAGGTACACAATCTATCCCCAATGTTGTTGGCATTCCTAATGTTGAGGAAACTCTACCTTTGAGAACACCTCCTAGAGTTTTGCATAAAAATCCTAATTATTTGATTGATATTGATGCTAATATTTTTAAACCAATGGTTGATAAGATTTCAAAGTGTACTTGTCAAAGATATGCTAAGAGGATATGGAGATTATTTTTTAAGAAGTTAAATGAGACCAAAAGATGTCAACTATTTGTTGAAATGATGAGACAACTAAAATTTAGGCCCATCATGAATATTATTGGGCTAAGAAAATTGGATTATTCAAGTGATAAATACATTGTAAAGAATCTAATGAGTGCATATGAGAGTGTGTGATATACCTCACACTTGAAAGATAGTAATGTCACTCGACGTGTCATGACATCAAAAATGGTAAGCAATCAAACCAAGAAAGCTCACCTCATTACAAAGATAAGTAAAAAATTGAAAATAAGTAAATCATCTCTAATGAGAGCCATTGGAAGGAATAAAAGAGTGGAGGATCCAAACAATAATAAATTATGGGCATTCTTGGGTAGACTACTCATGTGGAAATATAAAGCAATTGTTGAAGCATTGAGATCCCTAATTGAAGAATTTTGGAAGAGTAAGAAAAGGGTCTCTCCCAATCAAAGATATGTTTTAAGAAGGAGGATTGGTAGTGAAATCCATGATCCACATCTGAAGAATTTTTTGGATATGACTCAAACACAATTTTTTTCCAAATTCCAAGAGATGTATCCTTGAATTAAAATTAGTCAAAGATTTTTTGAAATGGTAAATCATTTTTATGTCAAAATGAATCACACACATGCAACTTTTTGTTGTAGAATGTATATTAATTTTTATTATTATTATGATGTTTATTGACATATATATGTAGATTTGCATACTAAAAAATATTTTATAGGAAAGTAACATAAGGGCTTCACCTAGATCTTCAAGGGATTTCATATCTAGAATTTATGTGAAAGAGTGGATGGTGAATTTTTTACAAGAACTTATGCTTGGATGGAACATATGTTCATTGTGGTGACTTGCAACATCTTTCAATTTTTGAACATATGGATAGTATACATGCAATTGGAAATGAACTAGTGGAATTTAAAAAATATAAGATAGTGGCCTATAGTCTAAAAGATGGAAAAAAGTAAACAAAGTGTGAATTGATCAGTGAAAACATTCTAGTGTATCATTTTATGGGAATTTTTTGTGAGAATACAGTGTATGAGTATGAAAGGAATACCCATAGAGATCGATGGTTGGAATCACAATTCAAGTTATACAAGGATATGTTTCCATTTCATACCATCATTTTAGTTGTCAACTTTATAGAGAACCACACTACAACCATAGAACGAGGTGCTATTGCAATATTACAATTCCAAAAAAGTTATATTTGTGCATATAGCATTCATTCATGCAGGTGATAGTATAGATGATGACAAGAAGATATTAAGGGAGTATCATTTTTAAATCAATGATGATCACACACATTCTACAAAGTTCGTGCAAGGTTGCTTTTATATTTTCTACCGTGATTTGGCTAACAAGGGTATATCATTCTATCAACATATAATATGGTAATATAATTTTACATCACAATACAAGAACTCTCGCATTTTTATTGCTTGAGTAGGATGCATAAGATCACTAGTTTTCAGTATATGTGGAATTTCTCTGAGGCCGGGCATGGAAAGGGGGAGCATGATGGTGCAAGAGCATGTATTAAAAGAGCCTTAGCATGATAAGAGTCAAAGTACAAAGACAATCCAAAGTTGACAGATGTGAAATCTATCATTGAGTGATGTAATGCTACAATGTGTATAGCTAATGAAGGTAAGTCTTTAGTTCATAGATTATTTTGACTGGTAGATGATACTAGAACATTGCAAAATATAAGGATTATTGTACATTGACAAGATCGAGTGAGCTACACTCTTTTAGAAGCTCTAATGTAGTTTCATGAACTATCCATAGATGAAATATGGTATGCTTTTGTTTTTCATGTATAGATCAAGCCTAGAATGATTGTGAGTCAAAGAAGTAGGTTGATGAATGGTGCTTAAGATGTTTAAGCCCACTTGAGACATATAGATTCTTGACAACACTACAAATCATAGAGATGGAATAATCAATTGACTTTGATCATATATCAAATCTAGTTCAACTAGGTAATATATCTACTTGCATAGTTTAATAAATTCCTAATTTTTCTTACTTTGTATTCTTTTTTTAATATTGACTAAATTCATCGAATTGGATGCACATATCAATGCAGGGCATGTTTGTGCAGTTATTGTAGATGAAGACAATGAAGAGGGAACATATTATTACTTGTGATCTTGTGTTGAGGCCAAAAAGAAATTGGAGTCCCCTATTATAGATGGAGAAAACATTGAATATTTACAAGTTTAGTGGTTGTTACTGAAACATGGATTAGAAGGTACCCAATTAAGAAGTCTAATGTCTAGTTTTTTGAGGACTTTGACATCCATTGAAAGATTCTTCACTACTCAAACCTTGTTGTGGCATCCAATGTTAATTTGATCAAATATGAGGGTAGACCATTGAGCAGAACCGTGTTGCATGTGGAGATCTGAGCTTTCAGGTTCCATGGATAACCCCCCTATGAAACTTGTCCGTTTCATAGGATTCGTGAAGTTCAAGCACACAAAATGAGGTAATTTTCAAGCCACCTCAAAATGCGTTCCAAAGTCTCAAACATTTAGTTTGAGCATCCCCCTATGTTCACCTCGCGAAGACCTTCGAAACGAGCCCCTTCACGAAGTCTCACTGTTCGTACTTAGTTAATTGTGAAATATCTGCCGGTTACACTCAAAAAGTCGCTCCCTACTACTCACAAAGCCAAAAATTGACTAAGTGTTAGAAAGAGAAGTGCGAGCATAAAAATCAGCGCCTGCATGAAAAATGATATGCCAAAATGTCGCGGAAGCTACTAAAAGATTACACTCGCACCAGTTTTGGAACTTGCTTGATTTTGGCTTGGGCCCTCTTCATATTGCATTTTGTATGGTGCCACATGCACAAAATTAATTGGGTGACAGGAACATGACACTTTCGCTTAAAGTGATTTTATTATTTCATTTTCCATTGTTTTTGGTCTTCAACTTATTTTTCTCTTTGTTGGTAGCATTTTCCTTCTTCAAAAGCTTGGCGTTTTCTTGAAGAGCTTCTCCACTGTTCATGCTAGGGTTTTGAAGTCTTGCTTCAAGTATGTTATTATTCATTTTTCTCTTCTTTTCTTTTTATGTCTACTTTATATCTTAAAGCAGTTTGTAATATAGGCGTTTCTTTTATCAAATTAAGTGATCTTGAGCTTTGTAAATAAGCGTTTTTCTCCAGGTGTGTTTCCTGCTTTCCTCATGGTAGCACTTCATTCATATCTTTTTCTTCCTCCCACGCATTTTTTGACCTTCTCTTTTTAACAATTTTGATGTCTTGTTTTAATGTGTGGAGTTTCTTCTCTTGCCCTTGCCCATTTAGCGTTTTCTCTCTTTTTCGTATGGTTCCTTCTCATCTTTGCTAACCATGCCTTCGTCTAATGTTTTCATTTATCGATCCACGTCCTTTCCTTTCAAACACCGACTGAGTTCTCAATTGTTTCAACTTATCACTATTTACATCATAGTGTATTGGCGTGAGAATGTAGGATTTTCCTCCAAAAATGCGTGGTGAAGGGATTTCTCTCCAAATCACATGTTAGACAAATACAGAATGAAGAAATTCTCACGCTTCATGAGTCAAGCGTTGTTTTTCAGCATCATTGCAAGTTATTTTCCAACTTCATGCTTCATGTGCAGTGGCATCCAAAAAGTGTGCCTATACATTCATTGGTTCTTCCCAGATATCATGCAAACTCCCAAGTGCAAAGGCGTCAAAAAAGTGTGCCTTGACATCATAAGGAATTTTCTAACATTGATGAAGAGCAGGAGCGTTGTTTTTCAGCGCCCCTACACCAAAGTCAACTTCCTTCAAAATGCAAGGGTGCTTATTTTCAGCGCCCTTACATTTTTCCCAATTTTTCTTCCCAACACCTCAAAACTTGCCAATTTCATTTCAAACCTTCTTCCATCCACTTTGTGCATCATTTTGCATGCCTTGTCATCTGCTCCACACTTGCTCATTATCGTTGCTCACCTCACACATTCTCATGATGTATAATGACTAACGTTTGTTCTAACTCCACATCTTGCAGTCTCTTTTCAAGATCCTCAAAGTTGATTAATCAAAGATTCATTTACTCTCAGATGATTGTGAGAAAACCTCCTTCTTCTTCAAAAGAAAAAGGCAATATGAAATATAGCTATCAAGGTGTTTATCCGCTAAATGTAGTGGTCTCCAAGGTGGAAGAAATAAAAGACACAGAGGTTGGTCATCAAGACTTGGTTGATTTTGCAGAGAAAACTGAGAAGAAGCCTCTTCCTAATCCGATGAGAGCAATTGTACACAGTAACCTGCATTTGGTAGCTATGTTCCCTACTGCTGCACACAATACAAAATTTATCCTTCAAGTGGCATCCCACTACATTAGGGAAAGCAAAAGTGTGATCGATTCTTCTAGGCACAACATTTTAAGACTCAGCCCTGACTTATTTGATATTGTGTTTAAAGTTCCTCAAATGGAGAAACACATTGACATCTCGATACAAAAAGCACAAGAAGTCTTTGACGTTGATCCCAACAAGGCTAAAAACCTAATAAATAGCCAACGGTTGAAGAAGCCTAGACAAACTGTTTCCAGATGGCCAAAGGGACTCCTGCGAAGTGATTTCAAAGATGATGTCAAAGATATGATCATATTTTTAAGCAGAGTGAAGGGCTTGCCTGAATCATCCACTTTTCATGATTGGATGTATGAATACATCAGGAGTATAAGATGACAAAAATTTCACATTGACTAGGGCAAACAGATCAATGATGAAATACATGGGCAACTGATCAATGCACCTTCTACATTAAAATTCTATATGACTTCTTATCTGGTCTATGCAATAGCTATAATGAGGAAATTTCCAAGTCTATCCACAAAAGGGAATCGGATGTTGGTACCTGTGTATAAATTCTTCTATCAACTAGAATTGAAGGCTTCCATGTTTCGAGAGATTGTTGTGCTTTCAGCACCTTTTCTTTTCAATTTTGATCCAGCTCTTGAGAGGAGAAGGGTATTTGATGAGGCCTATAAGGCGGTAAGTAAAGTTGGATGCTTATTTATGCAATTCCCAACATTTACTTATTTGAGAGTAGGGTGCTACACTGGCTACCCTTACATGCTACCACGATATCCTTCAGACAAGTGGGTTCTCATGGAGATGCGCAGACAACTGATTTCAGTGCATAAAGAATGAAGAAATAATCACAAGCGTGGATTCAAGTTCCCATTGACAATCGACAGATATACTATCCCAACTGTATAAAAAGCCAAGTCTGTTTATGCTGAGATGCAAATCAGCGTGGGGACTATCGATATAAGTTTGATTTTGATTCTGGGATAATAGAGAGCAATTTTAAAGAGTCATCATCACAAAATGCAGTTTTGAAGACATCACGGGCTGATTAGAGATGAAGAAGCCATTCATAAAATGGATTATTGCGGAGTTGATCATGCAATAGATCAAGGAACCTTGATATTGCTGACCTACCAAAGGATTTTGCAGATTCTGGTGATATCATGAATGCTGTCTATGATGAGCAAGGAATTGCTAAAAGGTCGTTGCCTGCAATTCAATGGTCTAAGAAAGAAGTTACTAGCATGAGAGAGAGATTGAAGCCAATCCTAGCCAACACTGCAGAATGGTTACATAAGCATGGTTATGAAATGAAAAGTTTTAGAATAGATTCGGAAGGAGAAGAATCTAAAGCAGAAGCTCGCCAACAGCAAGAACTCCGCATGAAAAATAAATCGTGAAATTTGTTCCACTTCTTCACGAAGGGGTCCGGATCAAAGTTACTATTAGCGGCAAGAAAGATACCCAAGTTATTGTGTCCCCAAAGGAGAAACCCACGAATCGATTCATCTGCGCTCACAAAGGTAAAAGGTTGTTTGGGAGGAATGGGTCGATGAAGAAGGTGCCCTCGGTGACAATCCTTGGCGAAGATGAAAGCTCAAAAGGCCGATTACGTCACCAAAAGAAGTTCCTAGAAAGTGGACAAAGAATGCGAAGAAGATTGAAGAAGAATCGAAGGTGATTAAGGTTGACGAATTGGAGAGCGAAGGAGGGTGCTCAACAAGAACAGGCATGATGTCCGAGAGCATATGTCTCCGCCGGGGAATGTAGTTGAGAGCTACTGAAATCCATGCTTTGTGATTTCCGGGTTCTCGCACCCTCAAATTCCCGAGTACTCTCCACCTCATTCCCTCATCACCATTCCTACCACGTAATTCTTTTGTGGTAGGGGTATCACTATTCCTCTCTAACATCGAAAACCCTATGATACTCCCTCGGTGACAAGCATTCATACAGTTGATATACTATCAAGTCCTCCATCATCCATTCCTAGCCTATCTTCACCAACGTATGATATCACTTCTGAAAATGAATTCAATTGTTTCATGAATGAGTCAATGTGTGATCAACTCAGTGTGTAGTCTATAGGAGCAATGATGATAGACACTTCTCCTATTGTCACGATATCCATGGTAACTTCAGAGAGGTGACAATGACTTCAGAAGTGACAATGACGACTAAGTTGACAGTGAATCCAGAAGTTCACACCTCCTTCCTTCCCCCTTGGCCGATATCTCAAGTGCCAAAGCCGAAGAAGCAAATGATCTCAGGAAGGAAAACGACCTGCTGCGAAGAGACCGTCCCTCCGAAGGCTAAGGGGAGAAAAGGAAAAATGCTTGCTCCAAAGGGCTAAGCGTTGACAAATTAGCCACAAGTAGCGGAAGGAAGTTAGATACCGCAAAGAAGGAGATGTCAATATTGAGGGACTGCAGGCTAACAGGTGTTCAACGGCGGGGTTACCAATGAAGGGTACAAATAAAATCGCATAAGTGACATTGGATATCTTGGCTAGAAGACTTGATAAAATGGAGCAAGCTCGCAATATGTACAAACAGAGGACAAAGCATTATGCCACTATTGTAAGGAGACTTGCGGGATCTTCTACTAATGCAATAGCGTGTAGTAAGTATTGAGTTGATTTGTCTTCGAAGATTCCTCAGTAGAGAGTGTGTATGATTTTGTTGAGAAGATCATAGAACACAGATCTCAAATCATAATTGTTGCGGACAAGAAAACTACCTTGTTAGCCAAGCTCACCACAGAGCTTGATAAAGGAAAAAGTGTACTTTCCCAGGAGCACAGAGATATGGAAAAATGCCTGGTGTCATGGTCAGAGATGAACCAGGTAAAGCTCATTAAATTGGTGGAAATCAGGGTAATTCTTGACAAAAAAAAGTTCATTGAAGTAAGAATCTTTGAAACGCAAATTCAAAGGGATTCAATCCTTACTGATGATCTCCACCCGGGTGCAAGAAGATGTCAAAGGGGCATCGTGTTATTCTTAGAAAAGGTATCAAGGAGTTACCAAGACAACTTCTTGAGGAAAATCGTATCTTTCTGCCAACCATAGAAATATCCCAGATCTTCAAGGAAGCCATCATGAAGTTGATTGACAGTGCGACTTTTTAGAAGCCTCTTTGAATTCCATTTGTGATACAAGGCTCACATTGGATAACTTGAAAACACATCTTGACAGGTGCAAGAAGGTTCACTCTTCTGCCATGAGATCGATCACGAGAATTCACACCATTGTGGATTACACCATTGGTCCGGATGAGAAGTTCGTGTAGGAGACCAGGATGAAATACGAAGACTTTTGCGCCCAAAGCAAGGAAACATGAAAAAGGTTCTTGATCTCCAGTGTTAGAAATTTTTTATGCATCCTTTTATGCATCTTGTAAATATTTCTTGACATTTTATATGTCTTTTTGTAAATTGTAATTGCACCAAGTTCGAGATGTAATCTTTTGAAAACAAATTACACTTTGACTTTGGTCAAAGTTAGGTGAAATCTCCTTAAATCGTTCACCCAACTTTCCTTAATTCTCTCAATTAGTTTCCTAATTTTGCTCTTCCCTCTTTCCATATATATGAGGGATTTCCTTTGTATTAGGTATCTTTTAGTATTTTGCAATGAAGTGCTGCCCTTCTTGAAACAAATTGTGAAACTTTGTGTTCATACTTTGCAAACAAAATCTGATCAATAAAGAAGAAGATTGCAAACCAGACTTTGTGTTGGATTCGATAGTCTTGTGAATTGATCTCTTTTGGTGGTAATTAGTAAGTGATATCTGAAAGACTCTAAGCAATTCATGTAAACTTTGTGTTACATCTTTTACTTAGATTTACATTTGTGTTTTGGTTAACTATGGTTGGATGATCTACAAGACTTTTAAACATGGTGTTCATGTTGTTAGAATTAACATCTAAGAGGGCGGCTCTTGTTGTCCCGTCGGTGCACGAAATGCTTGAATACTGAAATTCAACAATCTGTTGAAACATTGGAACTAATTCCAGGCTGTGGGTATCCTATAAGGAATTAGACCTCCAGATTCTAGGCTGGTTCCTATTTAATTTTCTGGTTAATAACTAAGTGATTTGTTGGAAAAGGGAGAAAGACTAAGTCTAAATTCTGAACTATGAAACTTTAACTATGGTGATGCACCGAAGAATTCAATATGCAGACTTGACTCATAGAACAATTACTCACTATTTTCATTCGCACAACTAGATTTGGAAGCTTAAACACTTGAATGTTTTAAACAAAGGCTTTTAAAGAAACAATCATAGAAGGAAAATATGATTCCCACAACTAGACTGTTCAATTATTGATTAGCACAATGTTTAACCAGTGGACTTAAACTTGGATGCATACAAAATTCATTAAGGAGACAGAAATATTTAAAGGTTTCATAAATTGCAAACACAATAATCATTTCGATCAATCCCACATGACAATGATGCTTGAAACTTGAAGGCGAATTCTAAAATACTGAAACTTAAAGGAATCTTCTGCAACAACACAATTTGAACCTGTAAAAAACACTACTGTATTAATCTGTAAATAAATGTTGAGTTACAAGATGATTCGCTTTGCAGAGTGCAAAGGCTGAAAAACAAGAACTAAATTGAAAAAGATAAACTTTTCCAATATATACAATATGAAAGCACTCCAAAGTGCATGAATAAATGGCGAAAGTGATCTGAAAGTGCAAGGATGAAAATTGTATCTGAAATAGAGGCACAAGTGAAAATCCTGAAAAATTAGGCTCAAACTCATGCAAAAATGGTGACACCGGCTGGTAAAGCGTCATCAAAGCATGAAATCAATGCACCAACTCGAACTAGATTGAAATCCTTGAAAAAGTGGGCTACAAAAGCAACGCCAAAACCACCTGGATTTGTATCAATCATTACATGCACACTTTAAGTCCATCTTTCTCATTTAAGCCTTTGGTTGACAACTTTGATGTAGGCTGAGTAAAATATGTCTTAGCTTTACATAATATTCTTATTTGCATTTAAGGTGATAAATTAATTAAATGATTTATTTCATCATTCAATTAATTTGTTGCAATTGTTGTATACAATGAATAAAGAATCTATAAAGCTAGCAATCATTAAGCTCCAAAGTCACATTTAGCATGTATTTCACACTTCCACTTCAAGACACCGTTTCCGATATGCCGAAATTTATCAATAATAGTGGATGCGCATGTAAAACCTTAGCACCAATCTTCATCATTATTTGATAAGGCCAAACATTTGCTAGATCCATTGAATTCAAAATTGTGACCATGGGGACAATTAAAAAACAAGAATGATTATTAAAAATCATTACAAAAATGTGCAAGCGGAATTAGGGTGAATGAAAAAAAGCACCCATCGAACCCTAAAGGTCATTATCATTCTTTTGCATTTGACTTGGAGAAGCTTCTGGAGGAAGTCGACCACCATGAGTAGGGTTTCTGAGAAACTCTTTGATGCTAAGGCTCAAAATTTCATTATACTTCATTGTTTCTGAAGAATCTCAATAGGGTAAAAATGCCAATGACTTTGATCCTTATAAAAATGCAACTTCTTACCATTTTGAATCATTTTTTGATTTATACAGCCGCGGCCATGATCTAATCTAATGTTTTCTATATTTTTCCTTTGTTTTGGCCACCATGTGAACTGGATTCGAGCTCAATTTACATACTTAATGCTGCCTTATGTTGATTTCTTGAAGACTTTCTGAAAAATTGCGAGGTAAGTCTTCTTTGTACAGATCTGAACACTCTTGTTCATTTTTGAGGCATTATATTGAATTATCAGGCCGCAGCTATCTTGATTCTCCTTAATCTCTGTAAAAGATAGTTTATTCTGAACTTACAATAGTGAAACACTTCCATTTCATGTGCTCTTAATGGGTATACAGCCATGATTTTCTCCTTTCATCTGGGTATTTGTAATTTCATGGATACTTGAAATGTTTGTTTTGAATCTCAGCTTTTATTTAGACTTGAAGAGCCCTCTTGGTTTGTTCTATTGGGTATTTCTCTTCCTCACCATATAGCATGGCTTCACTGATTTGAATCATGGCTGTTAAATAATTCGCACATATCATTGCATCCCACCAGATTAAATGCATTCTGTTAAATGGTATTCGTGCCTTGTCTATGCTTCATCTTATGACAGGTCATGATCTTATTATACCTCTTTCCATGATTTTCCTGTATTCACTTTCTGAAAGTGATAACAAAAAACAAAAGATCTCAGCTAACTCTATTCTCCATTGTAAATGTATGTGATACGTAGCTTGGCATGTGTTTGACTGCTTCATTCCCTGTATAAAATTGCTCAAAAACAATACTCTGTTCATGCTTATGTAACTACTATACATAGTATCACAATCACCTACACTATGATAAGATCATTCCATATCATAATATAAATGCCATTTGATTACTTTCCTTCATTCTCTGACCTTTATACTACCATAGTTGTATGTGTTTAGAGTATTATAATCTTCAACATGCATGACTATTGGAATAAGGTATGTACACATGTTGCTCTTACTGTTACAGTTATATGCTATCTCTGTCTTTCTTCATCTTGACTCAATTATCACATAGAAAATAGTCAACAACTTGCTTGGGATGACTTAATCTTATTCTTGAAACTTAAAGAGCATCCTTGCTTCTATATATTTTGTACATACCCCACAAGATAAGACACTTTCAATTACTTCCTGTAGGATGATAAGATGCAGCTGTTGTAATTAGCGCCTTGCTTGGGCATGACTATATTGTGAATGGTATTGGACTGCCCCTCGATATTCTATAGGCTATTGATTCATTGCAGAATGATTATGTTCAAGGTTTCTGTCATTGATGTTAACTGTTCCTCTATATGCATCTTGGTTGTCACTAGTATGATCGGTAACATGTAGTATCTTTAAGAATAGTGACTTTGACCTTTGAAAGATATCCTCCCTTTTTCTACTTGACCCTCGTCTTTTGGTCTTGGCTATATCTCTTTCATTTGTAAATTCTTCTTTTTGAATAACTACAAATTTACATTTTATTTCCATAGAAGCATCTGCCGAGCATAAACACACTATCTTGTACCTTCATTAAAATATACTATTGATGAAGCTCTCATTGGCCCTTATATTCAAGCAAAATATTCTTTTTGAATAACTTCCATTAAATAATGATTATCATTAGCAGACACTCCATTTAATGTCAATGCTAAATAACTCAAACTGCATCTTGTCTCAGCATACGCTGCCATGCCTATTTGATAAAAGACGATGCATTTGTATCTTCCATTATTCTTAAATGCTGACTTAAAACAAAATTTGCTGCTTTCTGTTGAAGAACTTGTAGAAAATTGGATTGTTGCAAATCTGTCTTGTACGGTGATATGGTTTACGAAAGCATTCCAATGCTCAAATACTCTGTTTCTCTTCAACGCAAAGAGGCTCCATACTTTATTTAAATGTAATGTGAAAAATATAAAGTAGAGCTGAACAGAACATGAAATAGATGAGTGCAATATTGATGCTTTTAATGGCTGTTATCAATATTCATGTACTTCGTATGAAACTTGTGAATATATCCTCTTTGATATGTCGAGCTCAACCCTTGTGGGAGCCCGTTTTACTCCACATATCTGATGAAATGATCTCGAACATGATGAACCTATAAATCCTGCACACTGAAACAAACATGTTAGCAAAAATAAAAGAAGTTGAAAGCTTCCATTGAATTACGTTTTTTCTCTTGACTTTTGCAATCATCTGATGGATGCCTGATCGATTGTATCTTATATTCCTATTAGTAGCATAGGCATATGATAGGATTTGATCCGTCATTGCTTAGAGACCATCTCTAACGTCATCTTTTATCTTTCACATTTGTGGAATGCTTTTGAGTTGGAACTAGAGTGGCGTCTGGCCGAAACTTCATGTCGGCGATTAGTCATTCCGGGCAGTAATGAATCATCTTCTACCCTATGCTTTCATTATTTTCAGTTGTATAGCATACCATTGCTTATGCATTCTTTATTTGATTATAAAAATCCAAAAAGAGTTACTCCCACGGCTTGTGTGGGATTCAACATTTTTATTACAAAATGAATAAAAGCATTGCTATGCAAATTTTCTCAATTTCCTGTTTTTAAACGTTTGCACAATAAACTATGATTCATATGGAAGATGATGTCAATGATGATCAATGAACAGCATTGGAAAAACGCGAAAAGATACGTACATAAATAGTGGAACTTCATCCAATCTCTTTGAGCTTCGGTGAAAAACTGGAGTAACAAATTGGCGACCTCTGCCGGGTGTTTGCACCTTCAAACCACGATGAACCGATTATGTAACTATATCATTGGGCATGAGTTCATGTTATTCCTTCAGCGCTCCGGGCTTCAACTCAGCCTCAAAATGCAAACCAGAAAAGAACTATTACAAAAAAAATGCAAAAGTGGAATTAAGTTGAATGAAAAAAATGCCATCAGACCTAAAAGTCATTATCCTCTGCGATTGAAGCAGAAACCGGAGTGACGCCGCGGTAGGGATTTTGGCTTCTTTGATGCTAAGGCTCAAAATTTCATTAACTTCGCTGTTTCTGAAGAATCTCAACAGGGTAAAAATGCGCAATGACTTTGATCCTTCATAAAAACGCAACTTCTTACCATTTTGAATCATTTTCTAATTTATACAGCTGCGGCCATGATCTAATCTGATGTTTTTCTGTATTTTTCCTTTGTTCTGGCCACCATGTGAACTGGATTTGAGCTCTATTTACATACTTAATGCTTACTTCTGTTGATTTCTTGAAGACTTTCTGAAAAATTGTGAGGTAAGTCTTCTTTGTACAGATCTGAACACTCTTGTTCATTTTTGAGGCATTATATTGAATTCTCAGGCCGCAACTATCTTGATTTTTCTTTAATCTCTGTAAAAACGTTTTATTCTGAACTCACAATAGTGAAACACTTCCATTTCATGTGCTCTTAATGGTTATACAGCCACGATTTTCTCCTTTCATCTGGGTATTTGTAATTTCATGGATACTTGAAATGTCTATTCTGAATGTCAGCTTTTATTTAGACTTGGAGAGCTCTCTTGGTTTGTTCTATTGGGTATTTCTCCTCCTCGCCATATAGCACGGCTTCACTGATTTGAATCATGGATGTTAAATAATTCACACATATCATTGCATCTCACCAGATTAAAGGCATTCTGTTAAATGGTATTCATACCTTGTCCATGCTTCATCTTATGACAGGTCGTGATCTTATTATACCTCTTTCCATGTGATTTTCCTACTTCGGTGATAACAAAAGATCTTCTATTCTCCATTGTCATGTAGCGATGTAGCGCAGGCGTAGCGACTACTTCATTCCACGTATGGAAATTGCTCAAAACAATGCCTGTTCGTAGCGTATAACTTCCTATCGGCGATATCTGTCACCTTACTATGATGGATGGATTTCAGGATCATAATATAAATGCCATTTGATTAGTTTCTTTCATTCTCCGACCTTTATACTGCCATAGTTGTATGTGTTTAGAGTATTATAATCTTCAACATGCATGACTATTGGAATAAGGTATGTACGTGCATGTTTCTCTTACTATTACAGTTATATGCTATCTCTTTCTTTCTTCATCTTGACTCAATTATCATGCAGAAAATAGTCAACAACTTGCTTGGGATGACTTAATCTTAATCTTGAAACTTAAGAGCATCCTTGCTTCTATATATTCTGTACATACCCCACAAGATAAGACACTTTCAATTACTTCACGTGGTGATAAGATGCAAGCTGGTATAATTAAGCCTTGTAGGCCATGACGCTATCTTGTGAATGGTATTGCATTTGCCCTCGATATTACTGGTGATTCATTGTAGAATGATGATGTTCATGGTTTCTATCATTGTTGTTAACTATCCCTCTATATGCATCTTGGCTGTCACTTGTATGATTGGTAACATATGACTGCTCTTTTAAGACAAAAGTTGGGTTTTAAGGCTCAAAATTGTCTTCCTTTTTCTGACAGCCCTCGTCTTTTGGTCTTGGCTATATTTCTTTCATTTGTAAATTCTACTTTTGAATAACTTCAACTGTTTTACTTCCATAGAACTGTCACAACATAAGCACACTGTCTTACATGCCTTCATTTCAAAGTAACTTATATTGTTGATGAAGTTCTCATTGGCCTTATATTCATGCAAAATCTACTTTTTGAATAACTTCATAAACAATGATTATCATTGAAAATAGATACTCCATTTAATGTCAATGTTGAATAACTCAAACTCCATTACTGTCTCACTCGCACTTGTAACACTGTATGCCTATTTGATAAAAGATGATGCATCTTGGCTATCACTTGTATGATGACTTAAGACAAAATTTGCTGCTTTTTGTTGAAGAACTAATAGAAAATTGGATTGTTGCAAATCTGTCCTATATGGTGATATGGTTTATGAAAGCATTCCAATGCTCAAATATTTTGTTTCTCTTCAATGCAAAGAGGCTCAACACTTTATTTAAATGTAATGTGAAAAATATATAAAGTAAAAATTTTGACAGAACATGCAAATAAGATAGATACAATATTGATACTTTTAATGGCTATTACTCGGTATTCATGTATTCGTGTATGAAACTTTATTAGAATATATCCTCTTTTACGATAGCAGCTTCGAGAACCAGCCACTTAGTAGAGCGTTTTACTCCACATATCTGTTGATAGTAATCTCCAAACATGATGATAGACGCGTAAATCACCTTTGAAACAAATTATGTGTTAAGAAAAATAAAAGAGGTAGCTTCCATTGAATTACGTTCTTCTTCTTGATTTTTCAATCATCGATGGATGCGATCAGCTGTATCTTATAATTCTGGCGTAAATCATGGATACAGTCGGATATCGAAATCATCAGATGTTGAATAATTGGTAAATCGTATCAATCGAATATCATCTTCTATGCTTTCGTTATTTTTAGTTGTATAGCATACCATTGCTTATGCACCCTTTATTTGATTGTAAAAATCGAAATGAGTTACTCCCACGGCTTGTGTGGGATTCAACATTTTTACAAAATGAATAAAAGCATTACTATGCAAATTTTCTCAATTTTCTGTTTTAAATGTTTGCACAATAAAACTATGATTCATATGTAAGATGATCCCAATGATGATCAATGAACACTTAATCAGCAAAACATGAAAATTTATGTACCTGTAAATGATGAACTTCATCTAGCTCTACCTGTTTGAGCTCGAAGTGAAAAATAGGTAACACTTCTAATCGATAAGCGATCTCATCTATCACAAATCCACCATTGATAAAGCTACAAAATGACTTTGTGCCTTCATGAGCTTTCCCTTTTACTTTACTTGTTTATTGTTAATTACTTCTGGTATCTCTACGCTTTGCTTTGATAAGATAGAGGTATTGGTATTACTGCTAGTTGATCTTTTAAAGTTATTAAGAATCGAGAAATTCCAACAGTGAAGCATTGTAAACATCTTCTTTGAAAAAAGAGAGAAGGATGAATGTAACACACCCCCCCACTTCGTAAGTATTGTGTACATTGTGTAATTAATTTATTTGTTTTACCATTGCTTCCGTCAGCAATAAGAAGGGTGCCTCCCATTTTCTGAGAGGAGAGATTCATATCTCACATAGTTGTGGCTGAAGTCCTAGTTGTGTAATCTATTGAAAAGTTGATTACATAATTTTCACCCAACACGTGGAAGGATCATGAATTTGACCACGAGGAAATACTTGACACAATAAAGATTAGAGAAGACCCATATGGTTCCTTGGATTGATTGTAATTGAAAAAAATGTTAAAGTCAAGCTAATTTGTAAATATGTACATTGGATTTATAAATTCATGCTATTGATTTGTAAATATGTGTTGGTAATGAAGTTAGTAATTTGGTGATATAGAAGCTCCTAGAAAATTATAATTCATTTGTATGCACATACATGATGCTAGTTATGGATTTGGATGTTTAATTAAAATTTGTGTTTTTGTAGATTTGTATAAAGACTTTTTTTCAGAGTATGAATCCAATGGGGGTGTTTGTAAATGTCAAATAGTTGGAAGTTTTCATGTATGGTTTGATAAGGTTATTTTTAGCCTTCTCAATCTATAGGTGTTAGTATGTGTTTGTTTTCTTAACACTTTCATAGTTTTTCTTGATGGTTTCCTAAATATTAGTTACTCTATTATGGATTTGTAATAAATTGAATATAGGTTTACTCATGTGTTTTAGTTATGAAGAATCTACATTATTATCTCTTCATAAGACATGATATTTATTTAACCATTTTTCCTATTTGACTAATTCTTGATTCAAGATCCCTATCTATGAAAAAATAATAAGTGCATATTTTAATTTGTTCTTTTAATTAGTTTGTATCATGAATTTATGTTTTCTATGTGTTTTAAATGCATTGAGGCCTAAGAGAATGATAAAAATGAACTTCAAATATCAAGGGTGTCATTTTCATTTAGTTTGGTTCATTAGCACAACCATAGATTCATTGGGACATACATAGGTTCATTAGACCAGTCATAAATTCATTACAGTTGTCATAAATTCATTAGGGTAGTCATAACTTGATATTGTGATAGTTATAGGTTCATTAGGATTTTCATAACTTCATTAGAATGGTCTAAAGTTTATTAGGACAATCATAAATTCATTACAACTATCATAAATTCATTAGGAATGTCATAAATTTATTAAGACAGTAATAACTTTACATTTAGTGCATCGTGGGGTCAAATTGACAGTGCCACCACGTTTGGATGGGTAGGCTTATGGTAGACAAGGTCCTATTCCACACCTCATCTCACTCGAATGTTGTAGGCTACATTGTGTCAACACTTTCTCTTGAGAGCCCTAAGTGCCAAAAAGTGGAAAAAATTGGCATAGTATTTCTTAGAAATCATGGAACCTACAAATATTTTTTCTAAAGGTATAGGTTCAAGTAGGTTCCCTCCACAATAATATTTCTTAATTTTTGAAATCTCCAATCCACTTGTCCATAGTGATAATTTTTCAAATGTTGCAAAAAACATCAAATGCGTTTAGTAAAAACTTTTCAAGAGCCATGCTTTTAATTTTGTTCATCCTAAGGCCAAATTGAGAGTGCCAACATGTTTGGATGGGATGTTTTATAGTAGAAAAGGTCCTATTTCACACCCCATCTTACCCAAATGTTGCAGGCTACATTATGTTGACACTTTCTCTTAAGAGCCCTAAGTGCCAATAAGTGGAAAAATTTGGTGGAATATTTCTCAAAAATCGTGGCACCTACAACATTTTTTCTAAAGGTATAGGGTCATGTAGGTTCCCTCCACAATAACCTTTCTTAGTTTTTGAAATCCGCAATCCACTTGATTGTAATGATAGTTTTTCAAATATTTCAAAAAGCATCATATATGTTTAGTAAAAACTTGTTAAGAGCCATAATTTTTGTTATATTCATCCTAGGACCAAACTGATAGTTCCAACACATCCGGGTGGGTGATTTTATGCTAGGAAAGGTCCCATGTCACACTCCAGCATGCCTAAGCATTCCAAACTACATTGTGTCTGTGATTTCTCTTAAGAGCCCTAAGTGCTAAAAGTGGCAAAATTTGACGAGCTTTTCTCTAAAATTGTGGAACTTAGAAATATTTCATCTAAAGGTATAGGGTCATGTAGGGTCCCTATAGAATAACCTCTCTCAAATTTCCATATCTCCAAGTCATTTTTCCATGGCAACATGTTTTCACGTTGAAAAAGTGTTAAATGTATTGAAGAGAAAGTTGCAAGGTAGCATAATTTTTTCTCTGTTTATTTTTGAGCCAAACCGATAGTGCCAACACGTTCAAATAGGAGGGTTTATACTAGGAAAGGTCATATTTTGCACCCTACCATGCCTGATCCTTCCAAACTACATTATATTGATGCTTTCTCTTAAGAGCCCTAAGTGCCAAAACTGGAAAAATTTGACAAGTGTTTCTCTGAAATCATGGCACCTAAAAACAATTTTTCTAAAGGTACATGGTCATTCAAGGTCCCTCTAGAATAAATTCTCTCAATTTTTCATATCTCCAAGTTGTTTGTGTTGAACACACTCAGAGATTGAGAGGGGGGATGAATCAATCTACCCAAAAACTTAAGCCCTTACAAACCTTGATACTTTCAGCATAATGCAAACTTCTTATCTCAACTGAAACCCTTAAACAAAACAATAACAATGAAAGATATAGCAATTTGAATCCTTAACAACTTCAACAATCCTTATGCAATGAAAGATATAGCAATTCTGCTTCTAACCAAACCAACAACAATGCGAAAGAAATTGATAACACACACATGCACAAGAACACTGGATTTATGTGGAAAACCCAATAAGGGAAAAACCATAGTGAGAGTTAACTCACAATATAAAGGCTCATTGCTAAAATGACTTACAAGAAGGCTCACTGCTTTAGAGAAAGATACAAAATGACTTGCAAAATTGAAGCCAACACAACTTTAGGAGCAAGATACATAGGACCTGATGAGATTCACTATCTCAAAGCAAGATACAAAGATTTAGATAAAGATCACAATTCTTGTCAACATAACACTCTGCTGACTGAGGCGTTATAGCATAATTGATATTTCCTTTCACACACTTTAGCACTATCACTATTGGATATTCAATAAAATTCACACACAAACTTATTCACATTTGTACACATCTCCATCTTGTTGCATCTGAAATGACCTTGCACTTATGTCCACCACAACACTCCAAAAATTTAATTAGGTTTGTTAGGAAGAGGATAAAACAATGAATTCAACAGTCGGCCACCAAAACATGATATGGTCCTATCCAGAAGATAGACATGACCAAAAAAAATCTTAGCACTTCTTCCAATTTGATCCAAAAAAATTTCCATGTAGATGCACATCAACCTAAGTCAACATCAAGGAAACATGTGGATGAAACATTGAAGTGCATAACTAGTTAGACCAAAACTATAATTTCAATTGAATTAACTTGATACGGTCCCAAGAAGGATAGGTCAGGACCCAAATCTATCATAACACATCTTCTAGTGCTGGTGTAGCCCCCAAGCACATGACACAAGCAAAGAAATAATCCCTATCAACCATATCCACAAATAACCTAGAAAGCCAGCTCAAGACACAATGTGACACCAAATCAACCAATTAGCAATGTGTGGATCACATGGGGATGTTCCTTGAGCACAACACTTCCATACAGTTATTTGATACTATCATGCCATCAACAACCACTGCAAATCGAATAGGTATAAGACAATTCATTTAGGAAGCAAAAAATGCTTAATCAAGAGATACAACATTATCATATTAGCTTCTAGACCACGTCAGCACATGAGATTGGAATTGAGACACTGTATAGACATTGAAAACATATTCACCAAGTTGCAAGAGCAAAGACATCAATATAGAGAAATGTGGAGCATTTTCCGAAGTAGTCTAGATAATCAACAATACTACCAACCATCTACATTTCACAAAAATATCCTCAACAACACTGGTGACTTGAAAAGATGGGAGTGCAACATCCACAAAGCACTAGAATTAAGTCCCAAACCACAAGACTATATCTTTATCAACAGAGGAATGCAGAGCATTCTTTGAATAGACTTCAATGCAACTTCTTGAACCAGAAACACATAGGCAACTTGTAGAGGCCAGAGCTTAATTTCAACAAATCATACATTATTAGAAACAACAGGAGAGAACACAAGTTATACTATAGGAATGTGACAACATCTCTCCACTATCAATCATGCTACTAATTCTCATTTTAATACTTCTAATCCTCATATGAATATATCATTATGAAGTCAATTCTGCTGAAAATAATGATGCATTATATGAACTTCAACAACTCTTCTTTAGATAAGGCATGGCATCCAATCATGAAATTCAATAATTCTTCTTTGATAAGGCATGACATCCAACCATGAACTTCAACAACTCTTCTTTAGATAAGGCATGACATCCAACCATGAAATTCATCAATTCTTCTTTAATAAGGCATGACATCCAAACATGAACTTTATTGATTCTTCTTTGATAAGGCATGACATCCAACCATGAACTCCAACAATTCTTATTTGATAAGGCATGACATCCAACCATGAACTTCATCACCAATGTTAGCCCAAATTGAATATAACAATGACAACCAATGTCAAGGACTAACAACTTACTAATCAAGCACTGAAATCAATGAAAACTAACAATCAATGTTGAAATCAATGACAAAAACTTCCAACAATCTCCTCAAGTGTTGACCTCAATGACAACAAGTGCCAACTATTTGGCCATGGTGACAAGTTTTTGCACGTTGAAAAAAATATCAAATGCATTGAAGAGAAAGTTGCAAGGTAACATAATTTTCATTTTATTCATTGTCGAGCCAAATTGATAGTGCCAACATGTCCAGGTGGGTGGTTTTATGCTAGGAAAGGTCCTATTTTGCACCCCAACATTCCTAATCGTTCCAAACTACTTTGTGTTGACACTTTCTTTGAAGAGCCCTAAATGCCAAAAAATGGGGAGCTTTAACGAGTTGTTTCTCTAAAACTATGAAACTTAGAATTTTTTTGTTAGAATATACTAGGTTGAATAAATTCCCTCTATAATAGACTCTCTCAATTTTTCATATCTCCAATTCGTTTGGCCATGGTGACAAGCTTTCACATGTTGAAAAAAGTAAAATGCATGGAAGAGAAAGTTGTAAGGCAACATAATTTTCATTTTGTTCATCATCGAGACAAATTGAAAGTGCCAACACATCTAGGTGGGTGGTTTTATACTAGGAAAGGTTGTATTTCACACCCCAACATTCCCGATCGTTGCAGACTACATTGTACCATTGCTTTCTCTTAAAATCCCTAAGTGCCAAAATTGGAAAACTTTGACGAGATGTTTCTTTGAAACTGTGGCACTTAATTTTTTTTTATCTAAAATCACAAGGTCATGTAGGGTCCTCCTACAATAACCTCTCTCATTTTTTCATATCATCAAGGCATTAGGCCGTGGTGACAAGTTTTCACACATTGAAAAAATATCAAATGCATTAAAGAGAGTTGCAAAGTAGCATAATTTTTGTTTTTTTCATCGTCAGGTCAAACTAAAAGTTCCAACATATTTGGGTGGGTGGGTTTATGCTAGACGAGGTCCTATTTCACACCCCAACATGCCCGATCGTTCTAGAGTACATTGTGTTGATGCTTTCTCTTAAGAGCCCTAAATGCCAAAAACTAACAAACTTTGATGAGTTGTTTGATTGAAAATGTGACACTTAGAAACATTTTATCTAAAGGTACAGGGTTGTGTAGTGCCCCTCTACAATAATTTCTCTCAATTTTTCATATCTCCAATCCATTTGGCCATGGCGATAAGTTTCTACACGTTGAAAAAAATGCCAAATGCATTTAAGAGAAAGTTGCAAGGTAGCATAATTTTCGTTATCTTCATCATTGGGCCAAACCAACAGTGCTAACATATTTAGGCAGGTGGTTTTATGCTAAGAAAGGTATTATTTTTCACCCTATCATGCTCGATCATTCCATACTACATTGTGCCGATGATTTCTCTTAAGAGCCCTAAATGCTAAAAACTAGCAAAATTTGATGAGTTATTTCTCAAAAACCATGACACTTAGAATTTTTTTCCCTAAAGGTACAGGGTTGCATAGGGTCCCTCTATAATAACCTCTTTCAGTTTTTCATATCACCAAGTCATTTGGCCATGATAAAAGTTTTTCTGCTACCCCAAAAACTGACAGATGCATGCAATGTGAAGTTGCAAGGTAGTGTAACTTTTGTTTTGTTCTTCATGGGGCCAAACCGTCAATTCCAACACGTCCAAGTGGGAACGTCTATACTAGGCATGGCCATGTTTTTCACCCCAACTCTCCTAAACATTCCGGGCTACACTATGTTAACACTTTATCTTAAGATCCCTAAGTGCAAAAAATTATCGAAATTTGACATGCTATATCTCAGAGTCGGTGGCACGTACAAACATTTTTTTTAAACCTATAGGTTCATGTGAGGCCCCTATACAACAACCTCTCTCATATTTTGAATACTTGAAACCATTTGGTCATGGTGAAAGCTTTTTTGTTGTCCCAAAAATTGTCAGATGCATACAATATCAAGTTCCAAGGTAGCCTAATTTTCATTATGTCCATCATGGGGCCAAACTGTCAATCCCAACACATACGGATGGGCATGCTATGCTAGGCATGGTCTTGTTTTGCACCCCAAATCTCCTGAATTTTTTGGGCTACATTGTGCTAATGCTTACTCTTAAGATCCATGTTGTCCATTTTTCAATAGTTTTTGGCATTATTAAAGGTTTTAGATACAAAGGTGGAAGGAGGTTTTAGATAATGAAAGATTCAAGTCTAGTCTAATGATTGAAGGTTGAAGTTACAAAGTGAGGGTGCCTAAAATATATTGATATGATATAGTCAAATATAAATTCTCTAGTAAGTGCACTGTTAAGGACGTTGGGTGGAAGGTGTATAGGACTCTAGTAGACTATTTTTTAAACTTATGGTTATGGGTAGAAAACAATGGGAACATATTATATCATACATGTTTATGGGTAAAAGGTGCATAGGAATTTTTTTCTCCAACATGAATAGATGGTTAGAGAATATGACATGAAGAAGGTCAATTCGAAAGCAAGGTGAAGATCATGAATATGAAGGCTAGAATAATTAGGATATAAATGGTTTTGTTACAGGAGGAGAAAAAAAGAATGTAGCAAGAGGAGGATGTCATGTATAAGCACACATACTCTTGGGTGACAAATATCTTGAGGAGCTATTATTGTGGGTATTGGTGATCATGAAGTGTGAGTTTACATAAAAGGAGCTTGAAGACATGTAGAATGTATATTTCATATAGAGGAGGCTATATGATAGTGTAATAGAATAATGATGCTATCTTTAGGAGTGGAGATAACACAAGGTTAGGGAATGGGTACATTATAGGAACAAGAAGGTTGCTAAACTCTTAGCTTAGATGGTGCACCGAAAAACACAACCAAAGTGGTTAAAATTGCTAGATACCAAGAAACATGATAATACATGCAATGAAACCAAAGGAGTTAAGAAAAGGAAAAATAGAAACCTATAAAGTTTGGATGCATCAATAATAAAAGGGTCAAGCCACTAGGTGAAGGGAATGCATAAGAGGAATCATAATTTCTAGCTATAAGGGAGGAGTATACTTAATCTAGACTTCAACCTTCAACCTTCATTATAACTAAAAATAGACTAGAAGGAAGTGCTTCTAAGAAGCTAAAGGTGGAAAAATCCAATGTTTTATAACTATAAATAGAAATATTTTTTTTGGAGGTAAGGAAGTTGGAGAAGGATGATACCTATAGTGGAACATTGAGGAGATGTTGGAATGTTGGGGAGAGCTAGCTAAGCCACATCAATGAAAGCACTACCATGAGGTAGTTAGGTATAGAATAAGATATCCACAAGGAGTCACTAATAGATATGTATGGGGATAATTTCAAAGCCACACCTAAGAAAGATATCCTAGAGGAAGAGGGTGGATAAATGGAGTATAGTGCTACTATAACTACCAATAAAAGTTAGGTGCACCATGGAAGAGGGAACAAGGATAGGCCAAATGGTTGTCTTATACACTACATCAAGGAGGAGAAGGCATGAGTGAATCATGTACCTTGTGAAGAGGGGTTAAGAAAATGATGGTATTGAGGCTAAGGAAATAGGAGAATTCAGACACCAATTTCAAATAAACTATAGCAATGCTAGGAATAATAGGTTCAAAAAGAGGAATAAGTAGAAAGGAACTAGAGTATGCATGCTAAATCATAGATACCAAGTGAGAAAACTAGTGACCATCCCATTATATTGTTAAAAGAGGGGTTTTGACACTTCTTCTTAGGTAATGAGTAGGGGATCATTTATTTAACAAGTACCCAAGGTATTAGATGCAAAAATAACCCAAGTCAACTCAAACATCTTACAAATGCTAACTAATGCAATTTTTATTGATTCTCAAGTTTGTGCCTGTTAGTTCTCAAAAATGCTAGTTGAGAAACTACAAGAGGTTGCCAAGCTCTTGGTAGGTTTTAGGCTAATGTACAAGGCCCAATGGTGTATTTCAACCTACTTCTCTTT
>VDFB02291096.1:0-225360 GCA_007258455.2 Sequoia sempervirens
AAAATCGTGGCACCTACAACATTTTTTCTAAAGGTATAGGGTCATGTAGGTTCCCTCCACAATAACATTTCTTAGTTTTTGAAATCCGCAATCCACTTGATTGTAATGATAGTTTTTCAAATATTTCAAAAAGCATCATATATGTTTAGTAAAAACTTGTTAAGAGCCATAATTTTTGTTATATTCATCCTAGGACCAAACTGATAGTTCCAACACATCCGGGTGGGTGATTTTATGCTAGGAAAGGTCCCATGTCACACTCCAGCATGCCTAAGCATTCCAAACTACATTGTGTCTGTGATTTCTCTTAAGAGCCCTAAGTGCTAAAAGTGGCAAAATTTGACGAGCTTTTCTCTAAAATTGTGGAACTTAGAAATATTTCATCTAAAGGTATAGGGTCATGTAGGGTCCCTGTAGAATAACCTCTCTCAAATTTCCATATCTCCAAGTCATTTTTCCATGGCAACATGTTTTCACGTTGAAAAAGTGTTAAATGTATTGAAGAGAAAGTTGCAAGGTAGCATAATTTTTTCTCTGTTTATTTTTGAGCCAAACCGATAGTGCCAACATGTTCAAATAGGAGGGTTTATACTAGGAAAGGTCATATTTTGCACCCTACCATGCCCGATCCTTCCAAACTACATTATATCGATGCTTTCTCTTAAGAGCCCTAAGTGCCAAAACTGGAAAAATTTGACAAGTGTTTCTCTGAAATCATGGCACCTAAAAACAATTTTTCTAAAGGTACATGGTCATTCAAGGTCCCTCTAGAATAAATTCTCTCAATTTTTCATATCTCCAAGTTGTTTGTGTTGAACACACTCAGA
The DNA here is from genome assembly GCA_007258455.2 of Sequoia sempervirens. NCBI lineage: Eukaryota > Viridiplantae > Streptophyta > Pinopsida > Cupressales > Cupressaceae > Sequoia > Sequoia sempervirens. The sequence continues at coordinate 828 of VDFB02291096.1, forward strand.
GATTGAGAGGGGGGATGAATCAATCTACCCAAAAACTTAAGCCCTTACAAACCTTGATACTTTTAGCATAATGCAAACTTCTTATCTCAACTGAAACCCTTAAACAAAACAATAACAATAAAAGATATAGCAATTTGAATCCTTAACAACTTCAACAATCCTTATGCAATGAAAGATATAGCAATTCTGCTTCTAACCAAACCAGCAACAATGCGAAAGAAATTGATAACACACACATGCACAAGAACACTGGATTTATGTGGAAAACCCAATAAGGGAAAAACCATAGTGAGAGTTAACTCACAATATAAAGGCTCATTGCTAAAATGACTTACAAGAAGGCTCACTGCTTTAGAGAAAGATACAAAATGACTTGCAAAATTGAAGCCAACACAACTTTAGGAGCAAGATACATAGGACCTGATGAGATTCACTATCTCAAAGCAAGATACAAAGATTTAGATAAAGATCACAATTCTTGTCAACATAACACTTTGCTGATTGAGGCGTTATAGCATAATTGATATTTCATTTCACACACTTTAGCACTATCACTATTGGATATTCAATAAAATTCACACAAAAACTTATTCACATTTGTACACATCTCCATCTTGTTGCATCTGAAATGACCTTGCACTTATGTCCACCACAACACTCCAAAAATTTAATTAGGTTTGTTAGGAAGAGGATAAAACAATGAATTCAACAGTCGGCCACCAAAACATGATATGGTCCTATCCAGAAGATAGACATGACCAAAAAAAATCTTAGCACTTCTTCCAATTTGATCCAAAAAAATTTCCATGTAGATGCACATCAACCTAAGTCAACATCAAGGAAACATGTGGATGAAACATTGAAGTGCATAACTAGTTAGACCAAAACTATAATTTCAATTGAATTAACTTGATACGGTCCCAAGAAGGATAGGTCAGGACCCAAATCTATCATAACACATCTTCTAGTGCTGGTGTAGCCCCCAAGCACATGACACAAGCAAAGAAATAATCCCTATCAACCATATCCACAAATAACCTAGAAAGCCAGCTCAAGACACAATGTGACACCAAATCAACCAATTAGCAATGTGTGGATCACATGGGGATGTTCCTTGAGCACAACACTTCCATACAGTTATTTGATACTATCATGCCATCAACAACCACTACAAATCGAATAGGTATAAGACAATTCATTTAGGAAGCAAAAAATGCTTAATCAAGAGATACAACATTATCATATTAGCTTCTAGACCACGTCAGCACATGAGATTGGAATTGAGACACTGTATAGACATTGAAAACATATTCACCAAGTTGCAAGAGAAAAGACATCAATATAGAGAAATGTGGAGCATTTTCCGAAGTAGTCTAGATAATCAACAATACTACCAACCATCTACATTTCACAAAAGTATACTCAGCAACACTGGTGACTTGAAAAGATGGGAGTGCAACATCCACAAAGCACTAGCATTAAGTCCCAAACCACAAGACTATATCTTTATCAACAGAGGAATGCAGAGCATTCTTTGAATAGACTTCAATGCAACTTCTTGAACCAGAAACACATAGGCAACTTGTAGAGGCCAGAGCTTAATTTCAACAAATCATACATTATTAGAAACAACAGGAGAGAACACAAGTTATACTATAGGAATGTGACAACATCTCTCCACTATCAATCATGCTACTAATTCTCATTATAATACTTCTAATCCTCATATGAATATATCATTATGAAGTCAAAACTGCTGAAAATAATGATGCATTATATGAACTTCAACAACTCTTCTTTAGATAAGGCATGGCATCCAATCATGAAATTCAATAATTCTTCTTTGATAAGGCATGACATCCAACCATGAACTTCAACAACTCTTCTTTAGATAAGGCATGACATCCAACCATGAAATTCATCAATTCTTCTTTAATAAGGCATGACATCCAAACATGAACTTTATTGATTCTTCTTTGATAAGGCATGACATCCAACCATGAACTCCAACAATTCTTATTTGATAAGGCATGACATCCAACCATGAACTTCATCACCAATGTTAGCCCAAATTGAATATAACAATGACAACCAATGTCAAGGACTAACAACTTACTAATCAAGCACTGAAATCAATGAAAACTAACAATCAATGTTGAAATCAATGACAAAAACTTCCAACAATCTCCTCAAGTGTTGACCTCAATGACAACAAGTGCCAACTATTTGGCCATGGTGACAAGTTTTTGCACGTTGAAAAAAATATCAAATGCATTGAAGAGAAAGTTGCAAGGTAACATAATTTTCATTTTATTCATTGTCGAGCCAAATTGATAGTGCCAACATGTCCAGGTGGGTGGTTTTATGCTAGGAAAGGTCCTATTTTGCACCCCAACATTCCTAATCGTTCCAAACTACTTTGTGTTGACACTTTCTTTGAAGAGCCCTAAATGCCAAAAAATGGGGAGCTTTAACGAGTTGTTTCTCTAAAACTATGAAACTTAGAATTTTTTTGTTAGAATATACTAGGTTGAATAAATTCCCTCTATAATAGACTCTCTCAATTTTTCATATCTCCAATTCGTTTGGCCATGGTGACAAGCTTTCACATGTTGAAAAAAGTAAAATGCATGGAAGAGAAAGTTGTAAGGCAACATAATTTTCATTTTGTTCATCATCGAGACAAATTGAAAGTGCCAACACATCTAGGTGGGTGGTTTTATACTAGGAAAGGTTGTATTTCACACCCCAACATTCCCGATCGTTGCAGACTACATTGTACCATTGCTTTCTCTTAAAATCCCTAAGTGCCAAAATTGGAAAACTTTGACGAGATGTTTCTTTGAAACTGTGGCACTTAATTTTTTTTTATCTAAAATCACAAGGTCATGTAGGGTCCTCCTACAATAACCTCTCTCATTTTTTCATATCATCAAGGCATTAGGCCGTGGTGACAAGTTTTCACACATTGAAAAAATATCAAATGCATTAAAGAGAGTTGCAAAGTAGCATAATTTTTGTTTTTTTCATCGTCAGGTCAAACTAAAAGTTCCAACATATTTGGGTGGGTGGGTTTATGCTAGACGAGGTCCTATTTCACACCCCAACATGCCCGATCGTTCTAGAGTACATTGTGTTGATGCTTTCTCTTAAGAGCCCTAAATGCCAAAAACTAACAAACTTTGATGAGTTGTTTGATTGAAAATGTGACACTTAGAAACATTTTATCTAAAGGTACAGGGTTGTGTAGTGCCCCTCTACAATAATTTCTCTCAATTTTTCATATCTCCAATCCATTTGGCCATGGCGATAAGTTTCTACACGTTGAAAAAAATGCCAAATGCATTTAAGAGAAAGTTGCAAGGTAGCATAATTTTCGTTATCTTCATCATTGGGCCAAACCAACAGTGCTAACATATTTAGGCAGGTGGTTTTATGCTAAGAAAGGTATTATTTTTCACCCTATCATGCTCGATCATTCCATACTACATTGTGCCGATGATTTCTCTTAAGAGCCCTAAATGCTAAAAACTAGCAAAATTTGATGAGTTATTTCTCAAAAACCATGACACTTAGAATTTTTTTCCCTAAAGGTACAGGGTTGCATAGGGTCCCTCTATAATAACCTCTTTCAGTTTTTCATATCACCAAGTCATTTGGCCATGATAAAAGTTTTTCTGCTACCCCAAAAACTGACAGATGCATGCAATGTGAAGTTGCAAGGTAGTGTAACTTTTGTTTTGTTCTTCATGGGGCCAAACCGTCAATTCCAACACGTCCAAGTGGGAACGTCTATACTAGGCATGGCCATGTTTTTCACCCCAACTCTCCTAAACATTCCGGGCTACACTATGTTAACACTTTATCTTAAGATCCCTAAGTGCAAAAAATTATCGAAATTTGACATGCTATATCTCAGAGTCGGTGGCACGTACAAACATTTTTTTTAAACCTATAGGTTCATGTGAGGCCCCTATACAACAACCTCTCTCATATTTTGAATACTTGAAACCATTTGGTCATGGTGAAAGCTTTTTTGTTGTCCCAAAAATTGTCAGATGCATACAATATCAAGTTCCAAGGTAGCCTAATTTTCATTATGTCCATCATGGGGCCAAACTGTCAATCCCAACACATACGGATGGGCATGCTATGCTAGGCATGGTCTTGTTTTGCACCCCAAATCTCCTGAATTTTTTGGGCTACATTGTGCTAATGCTTACTCTTAAGATCCATGTTGTCCATTTTTCAATAGTTTTTGGCATTATTAAAGGTTTTAGATACAAAGGTGGAAGGAGGTTTTAGATAATGAAAGATTCAAGTCTAGTCTAATGATTGAAGGTTGAAGTTACAAAGTGAGGGTGCCTAAAATATATTGATATGATATAGTCAAATATAAATTCTCTAGTAAGTGCACTGTTAAGGACGTTGGGTGGAAGGTGTATAGGACTCTAGTAGACTATTTTTTAAACTTATGGTTATGGGTAGAAAACAATGGGAACATATTATATCATACATGTTTATGGGTAAAAGGTGCATAGGAATTTTTTTCTCCAACATGAATAGATGGTTAGAGAATATGACATGAAGAAGGTCAATTCGAAAGCAAGGTGAAGATCATGAATATGAAGGCTAGAATAATTAGGATATAAATGGTTTTGTTACAGGAGGAGAAAAAAAGAATGTAGCAAGAGGAGGATGTCATGTATAAGCACACATACTCTTGGGTGACAAATATCTTGAGGAGCTATTATTGTGGGTATTGGTGATCATGAAGTGTGAGTTTACATAAAAGGAGCTTGAAGACATGTAGAATGTATATTTCATATAGAGGAGGCTATATGATAGTGTAATAGAATAATGATGCTATCTTTAGGAGTGGAGATAACACAAGGTTAGGGAATGGGTACATTATAGGAACAAGAAGGTTGCTAAACTCTTAGCTTAGATGGTGCACCGAAAAACACAACCAAAGTGGTTAAAATTGCTAGATACCAAGAAACATGATAATACATGCAATGAAACCAAAGGAGTTAAGAAAAGGAAAAATAGAAACCTATAAAGTTTGGATGCATCAATAATAAAAGGGTCAAGCCACTAGGTGAAGGGAATGCATAAGAGGAATCATAATTTCTAGCTATAAGGGAGGAGTATACTTAATCTAGACTTCAACCTTCAACCTTCATTATAACTAAAAATAGACTAGAAGGAAGTGCTTCTAAGAAGCTAAAGGTGGAAAAATCCAATGTTTTATAACTATAAATAGAAATATTTTTTTTGGAGGTAAGGAAGTTGGAGAAGGATGATACCTATAGTGGAACATTGAGGAGATGTTGGAATGTTGGGGAGAGCTAGCTAAGCCACATCAATGAAAGCACTACCATGAGGTAGTTAGGTATAGAATAAGATATCCACAAGGAGTCACTAATAGATATGTATGGGGATAATTTCAAAGCCACACCTAAGAAAGATATCCTAGAGGAAGAGGGTGGATAAATGGAGTATAGTGCTACTATAACTACCAATAAAAGTTAGGTGCACCATGGAAGAGGGAACAAGGATAGGCCAAATGGTTGTCTTATACACTACATCAAGGAGGAGAAGGCATGAATGAATCATGTACCTTGTGAAGAGGGGTTAAGAAAATGATGGTATTGAGGCTAAGGAAATAGGAGAATTCAGACACCAATTTCAAATAAACTATAGCAATGCTAGGAATAATAGGTTCAAAAAGAGGAATAAGTAGAAAGGAACTAGAGTATGCATGATAAATCATAGATACCAAGTGAGAAAACTAGTGACCATCCCATTATATTGTTAAAAGAGGGGTTTTGACACTTCTTCTTAGGTAATGAGTAGGGGATCATTTATTTAACAAGTACCCAAGGTATTAGATGCAAAAATAACCCAAGTCAACTCAAACATCTTACAAATGCTAACTAATGCAATTTTTATTGATTCTCAAGTTTGTGCCTGTTAGTTCTCAAAAATGCTAGTTGAGAAACTACAAGAGGTTGCCAAGCTCTTGGTAGGTTTTAGGCTAATGTACAAGGCCCAATGGTGTATTTCAACCTACTTCTCTTTAGGCTCTACCAAACCTAGGTGGGTATACCTATGCAAATGGAGCAGACTTAAATTGTGTGGTTCCTACTTAAACAATCTATCCACAATGGCAATTGGAAGTGGAGAGATGTTGACCTATTTGGTATAAATTTTATAAGCAATATCAAGATGAATTTTATGAATATGTTTAGTTAACAGATGTAAGGTTTTGAAAATAAATTGATAAAACTAAATGATGAAATGGATAAGAAAAGTGCCTTGTTGGATAGATGGATTCAAATGAAGATCTAGAATATGTGACCTGTATTGACAATAACTCAAAAGTTTTAGCACACTAATATTGGTTTATAACTTGTATAAATGTGCAAGCAAATGATTGACAAACTCTACTTACAAATCCAACTGACACAACCAAGTACTTATAATTTATCAAAAGGGTTTAATCTTTACTTGAAAGAACCAATTGAATAAATTATGCAAGAACATAGATAACACTAGATTGGAGACATATTGACAACCCTAACTATATGGTTCTTATTGATCCAATTAACACTTCTAGATTACTATGACTGACTAGAAGGATGTTTAATTCCTCTGGGGGAAATGATTAATCATATCACACAAGTACAACAAATGTGCATTGATAAATTGAATATATACTTGATATACCAATTTAAATAATAAAGAAGCATTAAAATGGAGACAACCACATAATTGAATAACTCCAACAAACAATTGATACCAAGATTAGGCCGCAAGATCAGATATCTTTCATTGACTTCTTCAAAATTTATACATGCATCATGGTCTTTTGAAATGTATGCATTATATCTATCCCTATTCCCTTGTTACTTTCTCCTCTATCTAATCTAATAATCTCTTTGGTTTTGGTCTCTCTTATTTATACGAGAGGCAACAAGCTTCAGACCAAAGGACATGTCTTTTGATAACAAAACATAATTTTTAAATTAAACATAACTAAAGAAACTTAACAATAAACATGTGTGTTAATCCGTTAATCTCTAAGTAAAAGCCCATGGTCATCTAAGACCTATTCAAAGCTTTTACTTTATGATATTTCCTCCTTGTGATGCTCATAATCAATCTTCATCAAAGCCCAAATATTTCTCCTTCCACTTATTAATTGTCAGACCACTTGGCCATTTGAATTCTTGTGCAGATGCAAAATTTGTGAGATAACTTTTCCATCTATTATCTAGGAGGTTTCTGACATCCACCATGAACTTTGTGTATCCACTATCTAGTATGACAATCCCATCAAGTAAAGTATGAAATTTGTTGAGATTGATGTCCCCATCATCATGTACATGTGTTAAGCATTTAGGAATCATTTGATCAAATTCTTCTCTCCATTCATCCATACCTTTTAACTGATTATAATCTTTGAAGATTGATGGGTTGAAGATGTATTTAATAGATTCAAATGATATCCTCCTACTCTCCACTTCCTTTCTCTTATCTACCAAATACTTATACTCTTTAATTACACCTTTTACCATTTCTTGTGTAGGTTTGTGTCTTGGTGGGGCATTTGGATCCCTTTGTGTGGCTTTTTACAAAGTAGTCAATATGTGATAGGTAGGTTTCCATATCTTCTGGAGCTCTTCAAGGATAGGGAAGTTAGCATCTATATGCTCCAAAGCTTTAACTAGATTGCTAAAGCTTTCGTGTAATCCACTTATCTTCTCCTTCAAAATCTCGACTCTATGCTCTAATATCTTTCTTAGAGTCTCCATGATATGATGCTTGACATCCTCCATATTATGTTTCTTTAATTTATCAATTTCATCTTTCATTTGTCATATTTGTGGATCCTCTGCTTGGATAGGTGGGTGATAAACAATTAATTCATCCCGTCTTATTGTGGTGGCCTACTGCAACTGTTGTTTTAGCTTCACATTCTCAATAAACAATTTGTTCACCTCATCATTTGACAATTTTAATCTCTTCTCATATTCATTAATCTTATTTTCTATATTTTCTACCACATCCTTAGTGAACATTGCGGAATGCATAGTCATAGTTGAAGCTTCTGTGCGGGTTGTGTCTTTCATTGCTCTCATTATAGTTGACCCCCTCATTTCCTACACTACATCCAAGAGTCGTGGCCTCCTTATGCTTTTATTTTTGGTCCACAAAGCAAGTGTTTGGATGGTAGTATTATACCTAGTTCCTGAGACATCTTCCTCTAAATCAAATTCTGCTACTAACATAGGATCATGTTGTGCTCTAATCTGATCTAGAAGAAACACTTTGGATAGCTCCATTCCCGGTATAATCAACATATAAATTTTCAATACCAATTCTCTCACCTCCTGGGGGTGACAATAATGCTATCAACATTTAACTTTGCAAATGTTTGAGCCTGTATCTCAACCTGCTTTGATTCATCAGCTCCTATAAGATTGATTTTCAATCTTTCATCAAATTTTTTCATCTTCATCTTAATCCAGAATTCCTTAAAGTCATTGGTATGGATAAATTTATCATCTTCTATAAACCTCAAAGAGGCCACTACCCTCTCATCCTCTTGAATTTCATCAAATCCCTCCTCTGACATCCTAGCCTTATGATCATGGGGCATTTGACTTATCTATTGTTCAACTGCCTCCTTTATCTCAATCAAAGCTAAGACCGCTTCTTATTCTTCATCATCACTTGAGCCATAATCAACCAATGGCTTGGTCTTATGTCTCTTGGCCTGTGGTTCATGAGTGGGAGATGGAGGGGATGGATTTGAAAGCGATGGGGGTGGTGTCTATGATGTGGAAGCTTCATGTGGTGGTTGGTGAGGTGTGGGAAGTGGAATCAACCCCTCATCTTGGGCCATTTTGTATAATTCATCAAATTTATCAAGGATCATTTGCATCCTCTTCAGAAGGTTGGGTTCATCTACAAAAAACCCCTTAAAATTTTTATCCTCCTCCTTCTGATTCTCCCATTGCATCATTGTTATCCATCTTTTCCTAGTCTGTATTACATTAGCAAGGTATACTTGGTTTTTGATAACATCCTCATCAGGGTCAAATTACTATGAAATAGCCATCTTTGTTAGCAATGTTCTTTTAATCATGTTGATATGACCCTCTGGGTCACACACTCTCTCCTTTTCAAACTTGAGGGGATAATTAACCCTCATGAACCTTTGCAATTCTTCTAGCATATCAGATACAATGGCCAATTCCTCAAATATTGTTAAATCAAGCAAAATTGTTCCTTTTCTCTGATTCCTCATCAAATCATGTTCCATCCAAAGCATCTGCCACATGAATTCAAAAAAACATACCCTTGCAAGTACAAACTTGGGCAAGATATGTGGTTCCTGGTTGCATGCATATACTCTGATAATGGTGTGTTGTGGCATAAAGAACCAATCAACATAGTTATGCGCGCAACCCTGGTCTGACTTATACTATATAGGCCTCATTACTCTCATCAATGATTCAGGTAACCTTGGTGTTGGGTAACCAAGGGAAGCTATCAGTCTAACAACAAAGTCATCTTGAAACATAACAAAATCACATTTTGTACATCTGCTATCCCAGATGTAACACCAATTTTGCATAGGGAGTCTTACTCCATTCTCTTGTGTATACAACTTCATTCTTTTAGTCCATTTCATTTCATTCTGGTACAAGATTAAATGACACAACAAAGAATATTTCCTAAAGGCAATGGGAGCCTTAGCCTCTTTAACCTGCAACAAACCCTCATGTATTTTCTCCTCAATTATAGATGCAAAATAAAATTCTACATTTGACTCAGGGTGTTGAATTATCATGGCCATTCTTATCAACCCCACTGACATATTTTTCTCTGCATCTACCCCAAATACTTGACACAATGCATGATAAGTGTTTTTGAAATAAACCTAAAAATATGAAACTAGGAAAGGCTCCATTTTAGAGGAAGGGATGGGGAGTATTCTGTTATTATCACCCCTCTTCATATGTAGGGGGAGCTCATCACTTCAATATTTTCTTCTCAGCCACTTGTACTCCTACTCCAGTTTCACTAAATTTACCTCTGTTATAGCTTGTTTATTCAGGTTAAAACACTTGATAATAGCCTCTCTTGAGACATGAACTAAGCACCCACCATTTGGAAGCCTAAAAATATTAGTTGGGGCATGGTAGCTGCAGGCAAGGGATTTAATAAGCTCAATATCAATGAAGATATTGGGCACAATCAGTTTAGCTAAATCAAGGGTCCATGAGTTTGATGTTGGAACCTTATCATTCCTATTTCGATAGAAGTACCAATGGAGGTTCCAACCCGACTGAGGAACAATGGGGTCTGCAAGGATGGTTTACTAGTTTTGGCTTCATCCCTTTTAACTCCTGCTTCAGCCTTCTTTGGTGCGAATTTATAAAATTCATAGAGAGTGATGAGCAAAACTTACCCGATGATATAATTTTCCTTGAAGTATTCCCTTTACTCCTGCACTTTGAGCTCATCTACAACTTGGTTTCAGTTGTTATGAATGGAAAATTTCAACTTATTTCATGTATTTTATCACCAAGATGCATTTACTCTTGAATCATAAATTCACACAATTCAAATCTTTGTGTCGAGCTCAATTTTATATTTTGACGTTGACTGATGTAATTGGTATGCTTTAAATGACCCAACAACTGATTTACCGCACTACCTCATGTTACTTTTCTCTTGCCTACGATACCGCGATGTCTCCTTTGTACATATATTCAATATACCGCTCTACCGTGGGTCACCTTTTGCTCTTCTACGGTACCGTGGTGTCCTTTTAATACTCCTCTTTAGTGTACCACTCTACTGCGGGCTATGTCTTGACCCCCCGAGGTATAGCGGTAAAGGGTGAAGGTGATAGTGTATAGTAGTGGCTCCTTTTACGATCATACCACGAGCTAGTTTGTAATGAGCTGTGGTAGAGAGGTATGATGTAAAGGCTACGAGGGGTGGCCAATGTGGTAGTGGTATCGTGGTAAAGGGAAAAATTGACTTTATGGATGGCGATAATGTGACTTTCTATGAAAATGATATTGGGAATTTTGGATTTTAATTGTTAAATTCTTTATAATTTTTATGAAAATTCTAGTTCCAATAGCGGCTCCAGTTGGGGATGAGTTATTTACCAATCATTGCAAGAATCCATAATATCTCTAGGTACAGACCAAGTTTTCAAAGGATATTAAAATGAAAATATGGTGAGGATGGAATGAAAATGGATATCGAGGTGAAAAATGATGGAGATGGAAATGATCCTACACTATTGTACATGGAAAGAAATTTTGTTTTTAATGAGGGAATTCTAGGATTTTCCATGTACTGGCAAGTCCTAGTCCCTTTTTTATTTCATAGACTATTGTGCATGGAAAGAGATTATTTTAAGAGGTTTGTTTAGAATTGTCCATGCACTGGCAATCCTTAATGCTTTGGTGTTCTTCAAGAAAAGAAGTGCTTTAGAAATTTCCCATGTATTGGAAATTCTTGTTCTTCACCTGACATGTTTTGCAAATAATAAGAGTCCTCCCCTCCTTTGCCAATGATAACAAAGGGACCTAACCACAAGGCTTCAAAATTTCCATGATTTCCCTTCTCTTGAAATATGGCATTCCACATTAGTACCAAATCATTCACATCAAATTTTCTATCTTTGGTTTTCTTATCAAAAAGATATTTCATCTGTGATTGTAACTTCACATTTTTCTTTTGAGCCATTCTCCTTATTCCATCAAGTTCTACAAGTTGCTCCATCCTTTCCTCCATTGGTTTTGGAATATCTAAATCTTCCTGAAGGATGAAATTATAAACTGGTAAAAGGTTTTGCAATGGAATCCTGGCTTGTGTCCCAAACACCAGTTCAAATGGAGACTTTCCAATCACCTTCTTTACAATAATCCTATCCACCCACACAACCATTCTCAACTTTGAATCCCATGCCTTCTTATTTCCATCTAGTATTCTTCTTATGATTATCAAAAGACTTTTATTATTGGATTATGCCTGACCGTTTGCTTGTGGGTGGTAAGGGGCAGCATAAGAAACAGTAATGCCATATGTGTTGTAGAAATTTTTAAATTCATCATACCTAGAACACATTCCATTGTTTGTGATCAATCTTACTGGTGTGCCAAATCTAGTTATGATATTCTCCATTAGAAAATTTATTACCACCTTGCTTGTTGCTTGTCTAGTTGGGATTGTCTCCACCCATTTAGTGAAATAATCAGTTTCCACCAATATCCATTTATGTCCCCCACTTGATTTTTCCTGTATTTCCCCAATAAAATAAATTCCCCATTGATGGAAAGGGGCTTCTACTTGTAAAGGTCTAAGCGGTAAGGCTCCTTGATATTTCATCTTTCCTGAGAATTTCTGACAAGCTTCACACCTCCTTACATATGAAAAAGAGTCATTGAAAATCTTAGGCCAGTAATAGCCTACCCTGAGGATCTTATGTGCAGTAGTTTTGGCAGAATAATGACCTCCACACACTCCTTCATGCATCTCCCTCAAGACATGTTCTACTTGTGATCCATCTAGACACAATAATAGCACTTCATCCCTATTTTTCCAAAATAGATCACCTTCTATGAATACATACTTGGATTCCTACAACTTTAGAGTTCTCTGATTATCATTCAATCCTTCAGGGCACTTCATGTTTCTAAGATAATACACTATGTTTGTGTACCAAGGAGTATGTTCAATGCTTGCAATTGTACCATCCTCATTTTCTACATTATAGATTTGGTTAGCTTCAATGTTTGCTTCTGCCATTAGTTTGGCTAGAACCTGTCCCCTTACTAACTTGGTAATCTGAATTTCCATATTAAATTCTTGGATCTTATTAATCCATCTACATCTCTTCCCTGTCACATCTATTTGTACCAAGATATCTTTCACAGCTGCATGTGGTACATATGTAGTTACTTTAGCTCCAACTAGATATGGTCTGAATGCTTTTGTTACGTTGACCAATGCATAAGCTTGTTTCTCCATAATATCATACTTTAACTCTGACCCCTATAGTGATTTGCTAAAGAAGGATACAAGTTTCTCATAATCTTCATCATTCTTTTGTAACATAAAAGCTGCCATGGTGTGGAATGAGGCAAATGAAAATATTTGGAAGAGTTTAGCAAAATTAGGGGACTTTAGAATAGGGGCTTCTTTGATGGCTTTCTTGATGGATATAAAGGCTTACAGCGCTTCTGTAGTCCAATCTATCTTTTCTCCCTTCTTCAACATTTTGGATATAGGTTTAATAATCTCATCAAAATTTGACACAAATCTCCTAACAAAGTTAATTTGTCCAAAAAATGATTGAATGGCTTTGACAATTTTGGGAATGGGGATTTTGTCTATGGATTCTACTCTTTCAGACTCTATTCTAATCCCTTCTTTTGACACAATATGCCCCAAAAGCTTACCCTCTGTGACAACAAAGTGACATTTTTGAGGGTTGAGATTGATACCATATTCCAAAGCCCTAATGAATATTTTCTCCAAGTGTTCTACATGGTCTTCTACCCTTTTGGAATAAGCAGTGAGGTCATCCTGGTACACTACCATTATAACATTGATTAAATTTGAAAATGCCACATCCATGGCCCTTTGGAAAGTTTCCCCTGCATTCATGAGACTGAATGGCATTCTCACATAAACATATGTCCCCCATGGTGTAGTAAAAGTTATCTTGTATTGCTCAGAATCTTTAACTTTGACTTGATTATACCCAGAAAATCCATCCATCATTGACAACAACTCACATCCTGTTACTCTGTGCAATATGACTTCCATATTCGGGAGAGGGTAATTATCTTTAAGGGAGGCAACATTTAAATTTCTGAAGTCTACACATAGTCTAATATCCCCATTTTTATTTCTTACTGGGACCAAGTTTGAGACCCATGTTGAATGTCTAATGGGCTTGATAATACCTCCATCTCTGAGTTTTGCCAGCTCCTCTTGCATTTTAGGCTCCAAAGTTGGGTTGATGGGTCTTTGCTTTTGCTTGAATGGTTTTGTATCTAGTTTTAATGGAATCTCATGTTGGAATAAATCCTCTCTATATGCTTTGAGATCCTCATAGGACCATGAAAAAAACATGCTTGTACTTTCTTAACAATGCAATTAGCATTCTTCTAATTGTTGGACTTATTTTCTTTCCAATATATACCTTTTTGGGTGCCAATTCAGTCCCCAGATTGACTTCTTCAACATCTTCTCTCTTAACTGGTGTTTTCTTCATGAGAGCACAATCATTTCCATCAAATACCCTTTCTAATTCCACCAATACCTTAGGAAGTTTGTTGGTTTTGAGTTTCAAAAATTCTTTTCCAAACACAGTCTGTTTCCCATCTATTTCTTCCACAAAAGCATTATAGTCAATCTCCCGAGCTTCATATTGGTCTTACAATGGAGAAACTTTATGAGATAAGTGTCATCATTGAAAAATTTCCAACTATAAATATTATCAGGGATAGTAGGCCTTGTTTTGAATTCAGCCTGAGATACTCCAACCAAGGTGATATCATCTCTTTTTAGGGCTACATTGGCTAGGAAATCTGCCATCAAATTTTTGGACCTATCTATCCATTCAATGGAAGAAGCATCAAATAATTCAATAGTATCCCAGACTGCATTTTTGCACTATTTTAACCTCTTGTTTTTTGTAGCATATTTTGACCTGACTTGTGAAATGATTAACTCAGAGTCTCCAAAAATAGTTAGTAGTTTGATCTTGTGTTTGACAGCCATATTCAAACCAATTAGCAGGGCTTCATATTCTGCTATATTGTTTGTACACTCAAAGGTTAGTAAAAATGAATATTTGAAAGTGATACCCTCAGGTGAAATAAAGACTACCCTAGCTCCATTTCCTTCCTAACTACATGCTCCATCAAAACACATCTTCCATACACCATGTTGATCCTTAGAAACATGTTTATCAATTGGATCAATATTCACTAATTCAAGCTGGGAAGGCTCTACTCTGAAACTTCCTAAATCTACATCACAAAAGTAGTTCAACTGATCTTGAGCTACATATTCTACAATTTGATTCATCCTTGGTTCTCTATATAACTTGACCTCTTCACCATTACTGGTATTGTGGAATAGGGTAGGTCAAATTGTACATTTCCTCCAACTATTGCAGTCCATTGCGTTGACAAGAGAATCCCAAAATGAGGAGGTGTATCAATCATAGTTATGTCTATATTATAAGTTGCTTGTGGATAAGCAACCAACTTCACCTCTACATCTTTCATAATTCCTACCACTAGAATAGGTCTTCTATCAATAGCATAACATTTTCCACCAGTAATGTCTACCCATATGCCAAGTTGTTTCACGACCCCAACTAGAATAATGTTGATAGTAACACTTAAATCTATCATACAATTCCTTACTAACTTGTTATTTATGAGCAGTGTGGTAAAAAATGGATCAATTTGCAAAGGATTCACTATAGCATCACCAAGACAAACTTTAGGAACTTTTACCTCTCCCTGCTTATTGTTAGTGGTCTCTTTGCTCTTAGTTTTTGTGCTTTTACTACTCCCATTAGATATTAGTTGGATAGAACTATCCCTATATTCTTTTATTTTCATCATTTCAAGTAATGGTACATACATCTTTACCTGGGATAAATTTTGTGTGAAATCAAAAGAGGCACTTTCTGTTTTGATCATCTTCTTTTGCTCAAGTGAATCTCCTTTGCTCTCCTTTTATTTTTTGCTTGTTTGATCAAACTTTTGCTTTTCTTTATGCAATTCTTTGTTTTCTTCCTTATGAACATGATTTTGTTCATTCTTATCAAGCTACTTATTTTCTACCTTTTTCGGTGCTCGTGTTTTATCTTTCACAAATATCCCTCTTGGAACACCTTCATCTTCATTTACTATCATGTTTCTTAATTGATATTTGTTTTTTTCTTGTTCTACTGCAGCAATGGTTAACTCCTTAATTTCTTCATCAGTTGGTCTTCTTACTTTGTATTTTCCTGACTAAGATGGTGCACAAGGGGAATGTGGTTCATCATTGCTATCGGAAAAGACTTGTTGTTCTGCCATATGGACATTATATCTTTGGTTATCAACATCATACTCATAGCTTGCTTCTTCTGAAGATGAATATCCCTACTCAATAGGATGGAGGGTGTGGGAGGTTAAATAGATTGTATGATCCTCTTCATCATTGTCTACTGGTATCTCCTCTTCATGTATTGATTGAACAATAATACAATGATCAGGGGAATGTGGTAACTTGCAAATTTGACACCAGGGATTATTGTTAACCATGTATGCTCCTCTTTTCTTTAAAGGGTCAGGACTTTCCTTATTCTTAGGCTTGTCAATTATGGGCCTTCCATCCTTCTAATTTGTATTATAAGGCATATCATGCAACCTCAACCTTTCATTTCTGCATGTATTTTCTTGCCTATTCAGAGGGTTATTAATATTTTGGGGAACCCTAGGATTATCTCTCTTATTAGTCATCCCAATAGCCTTTCTATTATTTTCAATAGTCAATGCTATTTTTTGAACTTCAGCTAAATTTATGGGGCACCTGTTTCTAAGCTCATATCCCATCTTTGGATCAAATTATTTTAGATAAATGCTCAATGCTTCAGGGTTTTCCAACTTAAATGCAGGTGGTATCTTATTATGCAATTTGGAGAACTTCTAGTTAAAGTCATAAACTGACTCATTCTGAGGTTTCTGGATACTTATCAATTCATGGAAGGCAATATCTGGTGCACACTGGTTCCCATACTGTTCAAGAAACTAATCATGGAACTCTTGAATGAAATCAATAGAAGTTGTTGGTAAACTGTTAAACCAATCTCTAGCTTCTTTAGTTAATGACATCATAAATAGCCTCATCTGTACATCTTCATACTGCATATCCAGATCTTGAATAAAAGAATTAAAACTCCTTAAGTGTTCCTCAACGGTGATCACACTACTTCCTATAAATTTTGGGACAAGACCTCTCCAGCTACTGTCCATAGGGTAAGGATATATTTGGAATCCTGCTAAGTCAAAATGCTTGATCAAAGTTGTATAGTGCTGAGGAGGTGGGTTTTGAGGATGCTGATGTTGGTATAATGGATTATTGTATTGTACTTGGGGTGGTGGCATATATTGTTGGCCAGGGGGTGGTTGAGCATTTGGGTGTTGTGATTGATTTCACGGTGGAGCATTTGATGATTTATATTGATTCCTGAATGGTTTTTGCGGTGCTTTTGGTGGATTTGAAGGTCCTGCGTTATTATTCCCTTTCATGTGAGGTTGTATATATTTAGGGAGGTTATCTATCTGAGCATCAAATTGGGCTCTTTGCAGCTTCAAATCCTGGAGCTCTTTTATCACTTGGAGCCTTTGTTCATATTTTTCTTTCGTTCTTTCCATTTCTTATCTTTCATATTCCAATTGTGCATTTAATTCTTCTTGAGTCATAAATTCATAATTTTCTTTAGAGGCTACATTATCAATAGGATCATTCTGATTCCCTTCCACCCTATGATCATATTCATGTTGTTTCTTGATTCTTTCAGCCTCAAACCTAGCCATGAATTCTTCCTCTTTCTTAGGATCTGGCTAGTAGAAAGGATTCCTTTTTTCTTCAAGAGTGTGAGGTTCTCCTGATGAGCTATTCTCATTAGTAATGTATCACAGTGATTATATGTCTCAAAGTGGGGTTTTGACATTTTATCCTTATTTGTCATGCACATGTGATCAAACGCCTTCTTACCTTCATCATTCTTATGTGTCCATGTACTATTGTCACTAGGACCTTCTTTATAAATGGACCTTCTATCGTACATGTTGTGAACTGTTGTGATGGTCTCAACTCTTGGGTTCATTATTTTTGATGTGTACTTTATTTTATCAGAGTTGTCACTCACTTCTACAAAAGTGAGAAAATTATAGAATTTCTTGTTCCCAGCAGTCTTATGTAAGGTATTGACTCTATGATGAAGGCTTGGATTCAAATTTGACTCCCCAGTGGAGTCGCCAAATTGTTAGTCCTAAAAAATGCTAGTTGAGAAACCACAAAAGGTTGCCAATCTCTTGGTAGGTTTTAGGCTAACGTACAAGGCCCAATAGTGTATTTGAACCTTCTTCTCTTCAAGCTCTGCCAAACCTAGGTGCATATACCTATGCAAATGGAGCATACTTAAATTATGTTTTTCTACTTAAGCAATCTATCCACAATGGCAATCGGAAGTGGAGAGATGTTGACCTATTTGGTATAAACTGTATAAGCAATATCAAGATGAATTTTATGAATATGTTCAGTTAACATATGTAAGGTTTTGAAAATAAATTAGATAAAACTAAATGATGAAATGGATAAGACCAGTTCCTTGTTGGATAGATGGAGTCAAATGAAGATCTAGAATATGTGACCTGTATTGAAAATAACTCAAATTGTTTGGCACACTAATATTGGTTTATAAATTGTATAAACATGCAAGCAAATGATTGAAAAACTCTACTTACAAATCAAACTAACACAACTAGGTACTTATAATTTATCAAAAGGGTTTAATATTCAGTTGAAAGAACCAATTGAATAAATTATGCAAGAACATAGATAACACCAATTTGGAGACAGATTGACAACCCTAACTATATGGTTCTTCTTATTGATCCAATTAACACTTCCAGATTACTGTGACTGACTAAAAGGATGTTTAATTCCTCTGGGGAAACCAATTAATCATATCACACAAGTACAACAAATGTTCATTGATAAATTGAATATATACTTGATATACCAATTTAAATAATAAAGAAGCATTAAAATGGAGACAACCACATAATTGAATAACTCCAACAAATAGTTGATACCAAGATTAGGCCACAAAACCAAATATCTTTTATTGACTTCTTCAAAATTTATACATGCATCATGGTCTTTTGAAATGTAAGCATTATATCTATCCCTATTCACCTGTTACTTTCTCCTCTATCTAAGCTAATAATCTCTTTGGTCTTGGTCTCTCTTATTTATACGAGAGGTAAAAAGCTTCAGACCAAAGGACATGTCTTTTGATAACAAAACATAATTTTTAAATTAAACATAACTAAAGAAACTTAATAATAAACATGTGTGTTAATCTGTTAATCTTCGAGTAAAATCCAATGGTCACCTAAGACCTGTTCAAAGCTTTTAATGTATGATATTTCCTCCTCGTGATGCTCATAATCAATCTTCATCAGAGCCCAAATATTTCTCCTACCACTTATTAATTGTTAGATCACTTGGCCATTTGAATTCTTGTGCAGATGCAGAATTTGTGAGATGACTTTTCCATCTATTATCTAGGAGGTTTCTGACATCCACCATGAACTTTGTGTATCCGTTGTCTAGTATGACAATCCCATCAACTAAAGTATGAAATTTGTCGAGATTGATCTCCCCATCATCCTATACATGTGTTAAGCATTTAGAAATCATTTGATCAAATTCTTCTCTCCATTCATCCATACCTTTTAACTGATTATCATCTTTGAAGATTGATGGGATGAAGATGTATTTAATAGAGTCAAACGCAATCCTCCTACTCTCCACTTTCTTTCTCATATCTACCAAATACTTATACTCCTCAATTACACCTTTTACGATTTCTTGTGTAGGTTTGAGTCTTGGTGGGGCATCTGGATCCCTTTGTGTGGATTTGCACAGAGTATTTAGTATGTGATAGGTAGGTTTCCATCTTTTCTAGAGCTCTTCAAGGATAGGGGAGTTAGCATCTATCTGCTCCAAAGCTTTAATCAGATTGCTAAAGCTTTCGTGTAATCCAATTATCTTCTCCTTCAAAATCCTGACTCTATGCTCTAATATCTTTCTTAGAGTCTCCATGATATGATGCTTGGCATCCTCCATATTATGTTTCTTTAATTTATCAATTTTATCTTTCATTTCTTGTATTTGTGGATCCTCTGCTTGGACAAGTGGGTGATAAACAATTAATTCATCCCCTCTTACTGTGGTGGCCTGCAGTAACTGTTGTTTTAGCTTCACATTCTTAATAAACAATTTGTTCACCTCATCATTTGACAATTTTAATCTTTTCTCATATTCATTAATCTTATTTTCTATATTTTCTACCACATCCTTAGTGAACATTGCAGAATGCATAGTCATAGTTGAAGCTTATGTGTGGGTTGTGTCTTTCATTGTTCTCACCATAGTTGACCCCCTCATTTCCTACACTACATCCAAGAGTCGAGGCTTCCTTGTGTTTTTTTGTTTTGTCCACTTAGCAAGTGTTTGGGTTGTAGGATTATACCCAGTTCTTGAGACACCTCCCTCTAAATCAAATTATGCTACTAACATATGATCATCCTATGCTCTGATATGATCTAGAAGAAATACTTTGGATAGCTCCATTCCCGGTATAATCAACATATCACTTTTCAATACTAGTTCGCTCACCTCTTGGGGGCTGACATTAATGGTATCAACATTTAACTCTGCAAATGTCTAAGCCTGGATCTCAACCTGCTTTGATTCATCAGCTCCTATAAGATTTATTTTAAATCTTTCATCAAATTGTTTCATCTTCATCTTAATCCATAAGTCCTTAAATTCATTAGTATGGATAAAGTTATCATCTTCTATAAACCTCAAAGAGGCCACTACCCTCTCATCCTCTTGAATTTCATCAACTCCCTCCTCTAACAACCTAGCCTTAGGATCATGGGGCATTTAACTTCTCTATTGTTCAACTACCTCCTTTATCTCGGTCAAAGCTAAGACTGCTTCTTGTTCTTCATCATCACTTGAGCCATAATCAACCAATGGCTCGGTCTTATGTCTCTTGGCTTGTGGTTCATGAGTGTGAGATGGAGGGGATGGATTTGCAGGCGATGGGGGTGGTGTCTGTGATGTGGAAGCTTCATGTGGTGGTTGGTGAGGTGTGGGAAGTGGAATCAACCCCTCATCTTGGGCCATTTTGTATATTTCATCAAATTTATCAAGGATCATTTGCATCCTCTTCAAAAGGTTGGGTTTATCTGAAAAAAACCCCTTAAAACTTTTATCCTTCTCCTTCTTCTGATTCTCCCATTGCATCATTGTTATCCATCTTTTCCTAGTATGTATTACATTAGCAAGGTATACTTGATTTCTGATAACATCCTCATCAGTGTCAAATTTATGTGAAATAGCCCTCTTTGTTAGCAAGGTTCTTCTAATCATATTGATATGACCCTCTGGGTCACACACTCTCTCCTTTCTAGACTTGAGGGGATAATTAACCCTCATGAACCTTTGCAATTCTTCTAGCATATCAGATCCAATGTCGAATTCCTCAAATACTGTTAAATTAGGAAAAAATGTTCCTTTTCTCTGATTCCTCATCAAATCATGTTCCATCCAAAGCATCTACCACATGAATTCCAAAAAAAAAAAACCCTTGCAAGTACAAACTTGGGCAAGATATGTTGTGCATGGTTGCATCTATATACTCTGATAATGGTGTGTTGTGGCATAAAGAACCAATCAACATAATTATCGGCACAACCCTAGTCTGGCTTATACTGTACAGGCCTCATTACTCTCATCAATGGTTTAGGTAACCTTGGTGTTGGGTAACCAAGGGCAGCTATTAGTCTAACAACAAAGTCATCTCAAAACACAATAAAATCACATTTTGTATATCTTCTATCCCAGAGGTAACACCAATTATGCACAAGGATTCTTACTCCATTCTCTTGTGTACACAACTTCATTCTTTTAGTCCATTTCATTTCATTCTGGTACAAGATTAAATGACACAACAAAGAATATTTCCTAAAGGCAATGGGAGACTTAGCCTCTTTAACCTGCAACAAACCCTCATGAATTTGCTCCTCAATTACAGATGCGAAATAAAATTCTACATTTGACTCAGGGTGTTGAATTATCATGGCCATTCTCATCAACCCCATTGACATATTTTCCTCTACATCTACCCCTAATACTTGACACAATGCATGATAAGTGTTTTTGAAATAAACCTAAAAATATGAAACTAGGAAAGGCTCCATTTTAGAGGAAGGGATGGGGAGTATTCTGTTATTATCACCCCTCTTCATATGTAGGGGGAGCTCATCACTTCGATATGTTCTTCTCAGCCTCTTGTACTCCTGCTCTAGTTTCACTAAATTTACCTCTATTACAACTTCTTTATTCAGGTTTAAACACTTGATAATAGCCTCTCTTTAGACATGAACTAAGCATCCACCATTTGGAAGCCTAACAATTTTGGTTGGGGCATGTTAGTTGTGGGAAAGGGATTTAACAAGCTCAATATCAATGAAAATATTGGGCACAATTAGTTTAGCTAAATCAAGGGTCCACGCGTTTGATGTTGGAACCTTATCATTCCTATTTTGATAGAAGTACCAATAGAGGTTCTAACCCGACTGAGGAACAATGGGGTCTCTACATCCTTGAGCTAAATCTCTAAAAACATTTTTGGGTCCTTTTTCCACTAAACCAAGTAAGAAAGTAATGGGGACTGCAAGGAGGGTTTACTAGTTTTAGCTTCATCCCTTTTAACTCCTGCTTTAGCCTTCTTTGGTGCCATTTTATAAAATTCACAGAGAGTGATGAGCAAAACTTACCCGGTGATATAATTCACCTTGAAGAATTCCCTTTACTCCTGCACTTTGAGCTCGTCTGCAACTTGGTTTCAACTGTTTTGAATGGAAAATCTCAACTTATTTCGTGTATTTTATCACCAAGATGCATTTACTCCTAAATCATAAATTTGCATAATTCAAATCTTTGTGTCGAGCTCAATTTTATATTTCGACATTGACTAATGTGATTGGTATGCTTTAAATTACCCACGATTGATTTACCACACTACCTCATGTTACTTTTCACTGCCCTGCGGTACCGCGGTGTCTCCTTGGTACATATATTCAATATACTGCTCTATTGCGGGTCACCTTTTTCTCTTCTGTGGTACCACAGTGTCCTTTTAATACTCCTCCTTAGTGTACCACTCTATCATGGGCTATGTCTTGACCCCCCGAGGTATAGCAGTAAAGGGTGAAGGTGACAGTGTGTAGTAGTGGCTCCTTTTACTGTCATACCGCTAGCTACTTTGTAATGAGCTGTAGTAGAGAGGTATGATGTAAAGGCTATGAGGGTTGGCCAATGCGGTAGCGGTATCGCGGTAAAGGGGAAAAATGACTTTATGGATGGCGATAATGTGACTTTATATGAAAATGATATTGGGAATTTCAGATTTTAATTGATAAATTCCTTAGAATTTTTATGAAAATTTTGGTTCCAACAGTGGCACTAAGAAAGGGAGTGAAATGAACTTTGGTGTCAAGGAAATAGGTGACAATAGTTACATAGCCAAGGTATAGGGATAGTTTGTAATGCTTATGCTTATGACTGTGTATAGGAAAAATTCAAATTCAAGAAGGTGCATACTAAAGGTGCAAGGATAGTTTGTAATGACTTAACACTTAGGGAAACATTGTGGATAACAAGAGTCAAAGATGTAATCTCCAAAAAGGAAACCAGAAGACATCACAATATTTTATGGTTGCATTATAATAATTTTTAGCTTCATTATGTTACCAAATGCTTGTGATCTCAAATTCGTCCATAATATATCTGACAAAGACTTAAAAATTTCACATTATTGTGCTACCAATGTTGTTTAAAGTAAAGGGGGTTGCCCCCTTAAAGAGGCCTAGGATATTTGTAACAATGAACTTTGTGTAATTATTCATTTATTCAATTAATCATTTGTAGTGCAAATATGGATAATAGTGGTAAAAAAGATTATCATTAATAACCAAAAATTCATAAGGCCATACAATGTTATATGTTGATAAAAGTATACAATATATCCAATAAAGTTATATAGGCTTGTAAAATACCCATATGGACATAAAATATCACATATCCATAATATAAAATATATGTTCAAAATCCCACATAGGCATACAACAAAGGACCCTAATACATAGACATTTCCTACTAGGGGTATGAAATAGATCACTATCTCCCTTTTATTGTCAACTAGATGGAGATGCATGTGATGTTGGTGTCTTTTGAGTGTGCTCACTTGTCCTCCTCTCTAGACTTATCTGCAAGTCCATCTAATACAATAAAAGTATAAACATTAAAATATATAGAAATTGAATTGTATAGTGACATATAACATAATAATCACTTACCACATACAAATAATCAACATGTTCATCCGCAATAGGGGCATGTTCATGATTTGGAGTCACAAACCCTTGTAGAAAGCATCAAGATAGAAATTAAAATACATACGAGAATCATTAAAATTTTCAATAATAGACTAAAAGAACAAATATAATATGAAATTTACTAATCTATCTCATATCTCTATCAAAGGAGAAAAACTTGATACTGCTACAACAACACCATGGTTCAATGTCGCATGAACATCAAGAGGTTTATCTAATGTCAACATCTAAAAATGAAACAACACATGTTCAATTACCAAAACTACCTAATATTTCATTCAACAAAGACTCAATGTCAAATATTTCATTCAACAAAGACTTTGTCATAACCATCCCCTATGCAGCTAATGTATCCTACATAGCTGCATCCTGACTCTTAGGATCATATGTACAAACAATGCCACAAGATTGAAAAAAGTGGAGTAGAACTCATGGCCTAGAAGACTCGCCCACATCACCCTATGCTAGAGGCCTCATATATTGTACAAGGCTCTAAAAAAGCAAGCTAATGGATTCTAAGGTGTCCACCCCAACAATTTCCTTCATAATGGAAGGAGCAATCACATCCTCCACCATAGGTCTAGCCAAGGGTCTCAGTGTTAGTTGCGGGTTACATTGTGTCACCACTCTATCATGTGTGGAGCCCCCACCTCTCCCCTAGAAATATAGAAAGTAAAAATAATTTGGAATCTCATTAAGGATAGACTCATAATAGAGTTTCCTCAAAAAGTACGGTGGCACCTCGTAGTTATTGCATGGAGGTTGGTCAAAAACCATCCACCACCTATCCCAAAAATTATTTTTTATCCCTCCATGGTGGCACCAATGAATGGGGAATCTCTTGCATCCAATTGCTAAAGGTTGATTGGTTCATAGCTCGGTGAAGAGAGCACACAAGTTGGATTTGTTAATTTTCTTTTTACTTTCTCATACGAAAGTTTGTTTACATAAAAATGATTTTGTTCTTCCCTCTTTTTGGACCAAAAATTAAATTGTGCACTCATTGATCCTACATGAGATACAATATATTGTAGGGATTCAACAAGGCCTATCCTATGAGGGTTTGTTGCAACAGTATCATTTACCCTTGTAATCAATTCCTCAACTTCTTTTTGTTATTTTTTATTGACCCTAGAATAACTTTTTGTGTTCCTGGGGGTTGTCTAGGAATTTATGGAGGAGTTTGATGTGGTTCTTGTTCATGAGGTTCTTCATGAGGAGGTGATGGAGGATTTTCAACATTTGGGGGTGGAAATTTATTTCCTAGAAATTAAAACAATTTTTAATCAAAAAACCTAATTCAATCTATAATTTAATCAAAATTTGAAACTAAAAAAGTAGAGGTACTTACCTCTTTGACCTCCTCGACGTCATGGCGGCATCTTGATGAATATTTGAAAACCTTAAAGTGAAATGATGGCTATGTATTTGGAAAGCGTGGGTTGGGGAGGAGAAAAAATTGCAGAGATCACAAGTTTCAATAGCAAAAAGGTGAAAATGAACTTTATTTTTTTGTTTTTATAATAGATTTTACATTGGGTGAGTGCCAAATTTGGTGCTCACCAAAATTGGCTTGGGATGACCAAGCCTTAGGCTTGGTCATTCAAGCCATTTGGCGAGTGCCAAATTTGGCACTCACCAAATGGTCATTTCGAGGAAAAAAACAATGTGGCATATTTTTTGTGTCACAACTTGGTGCACTTACCCATGTTTTCCATTACTATCAATGATAGGGATGCGAAGGACATAGAGACATCATTGGATGATCATCCCATTCTTAGGGATTTTTCTGATGTATTTCCTTTCAAGTTGCTAGGTATGCCACCATATTAGGAGATTGACTTCCACATAAACTTAGTAGCAGGAGTTGAGCCAATATTGAGTGCACCTTATTGGATGACCATATATGATCTCAGTGAACTCAAGTTGTAGTTAGAGGAGTTACTAAAGAAGGGTCATATACATCTGAGTGTCACCTTGAGGCACTCCCATCATCTTCGTTAAGGACATATCCCTTTTTCTTTGCATAGATTATAGACAGTTGAATAAGGTGATGATTAAGAATCATTACCCGCTTTTGAGGATCGATGATTTATTTGACCAGATGCAAGGGGATAGGTTGTTTTCAAATATTTATCTTAAGTTTGGTTATCATACATTATGGATTACAGAGGTAGATATTCATAAGACTACTTTCAAGACTAGATATGGTCACTATGAGTTTACTATGGTACCATTTGGTTTGACAAATGCCCCTGCAGTGTTCATGATTCTCATGAACATGGTATTCTATACCTTCTTAGATTGGTTCGTGATAGTGTTTCTTGATGAAATTTTGATATATTCACGTACTGAGGAGGAGTATGAGGGAAACTTGTAGTGCAGATTTTATAATATTTGAGGGAGCATAAATTGTACATCAACTTGTCGAAGTGTGTCTTCTTTCATCCAAAGGTTCACTACCTTGGTCACATCATATTTTGCAATGGTATCTCCATAGATCCATAAAATATTAGGGCTATTATGGATTGGATAACACCTACCATCGTGACAAAGGTTCGGAGTTTCATGGGATTAGCAAGGTATTACTGTCAATTTTTTGAGGGCTTCTCCAAGATTATGCATCCTATCACTTCCCTTCAACGGAAAGAGAATAATTTTGAGTGGACAAAGAAGTACGACAGGGCCTTCCACATCCTCAAGGAGCATATTACTAGCACTCTTATCTTAGCAGTCCCAGATCCATCAACAGATTTGATGGTATGTACTGATGCCTCAATTGATGTCTTAGGTGCAATGCTTATGCAAGAGGGTAGAGTGATTACATATGAGTTATGAAAGATCAACCCCCATGAGATGAACTAACCTACTCATGACTTGGAGTTAGAAACAATAGTTCACACTCTAGTTCATTGGAAGCATTTTCTTTTGGAACATCACTTTGAGTTGCACTCAGATCACTACATTCTTTAGTACATCTTCACGTAGCCAAATATAAATGCACGTCATAGGCATTGTATGGAGTTCCTAAGCAAGTACGAATTTGATATGCATTACATCAAAGGGAAGGAGAATGTGGTAGTAGATGGACTGAGTAGGAGGAGACACAAGTTAGCATCCATGTCCTTGAGAAAAAATTTGAGGAGTTAGATTCTACAACACTTAACAGAGGATGAGTGGTACATGGCAGTTCAATAGGAGATCCAATCATAGATGACCCTTAAGGGAAATTTTTTCAAATACACCTTAGATTTTGATGAGTTGTTATAGCATAGGGGTCACATCTATGTGCTTTTTATATGATATTTTCACATAGTTATATGATCAAAGGCACATAGAGCACCATATGCAACACATCCAAGGGTGAAGAAGATGCACGTTGATCTTATACAGTTATATCATTGGGCAGGGATGCAATGAGACATTGCAAAGTATGTGACTCAATGCCTTGAGTGTTAGAGAGTCAAGGGGGGCATCATCATCCAACATGACTTCTTTACTCACATGAAAAATTTTCAAGTGGAATTGGGACACCGTTTCCATGGATTTCATTGTTGATCTAACCTTATCCTTATGTCATCATGATGCTATCATGGTGATTGTTGACAAGTTGAAAAAAGTATCCCATTTCTCATTCATGTGTATGAATTATACTTCCCAATAGTGGTGAGGGTATTCCTTGATGACATTGTCAAACTACACACAATCCCTCATAGGATCATATTAGATATAGATTCACTCTTCAAATCAACATTTTGGACATCATTGTAGTAGGGATTGGGTGCACAACTCAACATAAATTTAGCTTACCATCCAGAGATAGATGGAAAAACTAAGAGGGTGAATTAGGTATTGGAGGACATGCTATGCATGTACATGATGGATCAATAGTCTCGTTGGGAGGAGTACTTGTACTTGGTCAAGTTTTCCTACAATAATGGGCATCATAGTTCCTTTGGCATGCCACCATTCCAAGCATTATATGACAAACCTTGTAGGACCCCCTTGAGTTTGGATCAAATAGAGGACATAGTGGTGATTGGTCCAGAGATGGTACACGATATGGAGCACTAGGTGGTCTTGATTAGGAATCATCTATAGGAGGCACAAGATCATTAGAAGAAGTATGCCAATGTTAAGAGGGTTGATCAGAGATTTGCAGTTGGTGGTTTCCTATTCTTGAGAGTGTGGCCACATAAGATTCCAATCCATTATGGAAAGATCTCTACTATTGTACCATGATTTGTAGGTCCATTTGAGATCTTGAGCAGATCCGACCATAGCTTATCATCTAGCCTTGCCACCTATCTTTTCAAGAATTCATAATGTGTTCCATGTATTAATTTTGCAATGTTATGTGCATCATAATTCTCATGTATTGGATTGGGAGGCCTTGCAAGTGGAGCCGAGCAGGAAGCTAGCATTGGATCTCATTCACATTTTGGCTCAATAGACATTGGCCCTTCGAGGTTGAGAGATGACCTAGGTTAGGGTCCACTAGATCATTATGATGAGGAAAAAATTACTTGGGAGGAAGCCTTATGTTTGAGGGTCCTATATCCTCACCTCTTTGATGATTTCCAAGAGGAAAGTCACTCCTAGGGGGAGGATGTGAGGCATACTATTTGATATACCCATCTTGACTCTATTTTGATTCGATCATTTCGATGCTCTATGATACTCTATGTGGTTTTGGATGATTATGTACATTAAATGCTATGATAGATTTCTAATATACTATTTTGCATGATTGTTATGGATATATGTATATGCTTACACAATTCCTAATGCTTTTGATAATCTTATTGCCCTAGTAAAAATGGATAAATGTGTTAATGTCATGAATTTGATGAGAGGTAAGCTTAAGATAGACAATCATTTGATTTATTTTATAATATTGTAAAGATTTAGTTGTGAAGTTGATAGAATAAGTTTTCTTACAAAAAAGGAGAATTGCTTAATATTGATGTTGTAATTAATTGATTTTAAAAGATTGGTGTATGTTGAGCATGTAGATGAGATTTTCTGATTTAGTTGCTTCAACTATCATGTTTTGGATATATTAACACATGTGATTTGGAGTGTGTGGGAATAATACTCCATGGGCCATGGAAATTGGAGACTCCCTAGAAACCCTATGTGTTTCATTGTGATGCCAAGACCCTAGCCTATATGGAAGGGATAAGGTCTCATATGTAATTTTTTTAATTTTGTGATGTGTTGAGCATGTGTGTGTTTAGAGTGGTTAAGTTGTTGAAGTATTTTTGGAGTAAGAGTTTGGTCTTGCCATTTTAATTTCTTAATTTCGGATGCATGCTTGAAGGTCTCTTTTAAGGGACTTAGAAAGTTTTATTTTGTGTGTTTTTACATTTTTAAGACCCCCAAGTGGGTTATCTAGGGGTTAGGGGATTATTTAAGGCCATAGCTTGGATAATATTCAAGAAATGACCCCTCATAACCACCCTTAAAGAAGGGTGGTGTATTTTTGAGTCTTGGGGAAAGGGTAGAGTGTTTAGTCCTCTAATCTCATTTATGAGAAAGGACTCAAGGGGTGGAGTGTTCAAACTTCACCCATTTCCTCTTAATGGTGAGAGTACTTTCTTGTTGGAGTGGAGCACACTCCAAACCCTCTTATCTTCCCAAAAATATCACACTCAAGTGTGAGCACATGTGGGGGTTTGAGCTAAAGGGATGAATGATAGGGTGACACTTGTCACCCTCTCATTCAAGTGATTCAAACTTGAGGTCCTTATTTATCTTCCATTGGAAGAATGAGAGAGGGTTCTTTTTTCTTTTGGCTACTTAAATTTTCTTGAGATTTCAGAGTGTTGATCTTGTTGATTTTTTTACAAGAAGTGGAGAAGGCTTGTCTTGGAGCTCTTCATCAATCTCATATCACCTTAAGAAGATTGGTTGAGGTAGGGCTCTTGTTTACAATTGTATTTGGATTTTCTTGATATTTTTATGGTTTGTATTTAGATGAGTAATGTGTAGTGTACTGGGTTTTGTTGTTGTGTGCATTGTGTGGGAAATGGGTTGTGGAGGCCATGGTCACACATTTTGGGAAGAGAAGCCTCAAAGGGTGAGAGGGGAGGACCCTCCATGGGAATAAATCCCTCTTTTGAGAAGGAGAGGAAATGGGTATGAGTGTCCCTATTTGGAATATTTTGTTTTGGAGGTTTGGGTGAGAAGTGTGGTATGGAGATTGAGCTTTGGTTGAAAATTTGAAGTGAAATGTGAAATCTTATTTTAATGATTTCCCAAGAGAGTGTTTTCCACTCTCTCTCCCCATTTGTTGATCCCTTGTGAATTCTAGATTTAAAATCTTTGAAAGGAGCTGTGTGAGTGTTGAGTTTCCTTATATATTGTCTTATGTTTTGTGCTTGAGTGTAAATCTGGTTTCTTTTAGGAGTCTCCTGACTTGGGGGTGGGTGGTGTTCCAACCAATGGTTGGGTGGTGAGCACCCCATTAGCCTTGGAGTAAGTTTTTTTATTGTGTAGGGGTGGAATACCATGTACAAACTTACAGATTTGTCATACAGTCTTGCTTTGTGACGAAATGTCAAAGTCTTCAATATTGTAAAGCTATTTGAGGATTGTGTGGAGTTATGTTTAAATCTGAGTGCAGTTGTACTTGTAAGAAAGAGAACTATACTATCCTATTTAAAGGATATGTATTTTGTTTCAAAATAAAAAGAAAAAGAAAACTATGGGTAAGTGTAGGAAGATGCGGGGCCAAAAAGGGGTCTTCAGTGGCCATTTTTTTCTTCTGAAATTAGAAAATATTGACCTTGGATGAGAAATTGAGCATAGTTACACTCAAAATTTTAAGATGCAACAAAAAAAATGTTCGTAGTGTTAGTGTAATTAATTAATTATTACACTAGCATAAGTTAACTTAGGTCTTGTATTTAATTAATTAAGTCCTAGGTTGCATTATTAGATAAATTATTAATAAAGGGGTAATTACCCTTTCCATGTTTGTAGGGGATAAGATTCATTCTAGAACTTATCTCAATCTTTTATCATTTCCTAGGTAGGGTTCACATGTTGTCACATGTTGTTTGATCATGACACATGGCAAAATCATATTGCATCTTGCATCTCTCTCATGCCTATATATTCAAGGAATTTGTACATTTGTAATCATCTTATTTTCTAGATCAATAGCAATCTCCATTTGCATGCCCTTAGTTGCAACACTTTCTGTGTGGTTGAATTTCTCTTGGCAAGATCCTTTGAAGTGTGCACAACTTCATTGGATAATTCAACATCCATTATTTCAACACGTAGTGCTCCGAGTCTACTTTCTAAACTACTATTTAAAAAAAAAAATGGTATAGATTAAGGGGTTCAAAAAAGGGAGCCACAAAAGTATTGTTTTTGTCAAAAAAACATAACATATCGTGTTTTTGGTATTTTTAAAATCACTTCAGTGAGAAATTAGCTAACAACATGTAGTTTATTCTCGAATTTTCTGATAATTTTTTAATGAATATTTCATTTTTTACTAATTTTCAAAGTGGACACATCTTGAAAAACAAAATGGTTGTGCTACCCCTATAAATTTTGAAAAATAATTGAAAATAAATTTTTTTAATATGTGTAGAATGGAGTCTAGTTTATAAAAAATGTAATTTATTTGAAATTTCAATGAACGATTAAAAAATAAAGTAAAAAATACCAAACATTGGTTTTTGCCAAAAAAATGGAAACACAAACAAAAGAAATTACTAAAGATGAAAGGCTTAACATTGTCAAAATATGAAAAAAATTACATCGTTAAATAGCTAAGAGAGAGCCTAACATTACCCAGGTGTTTGATTTGTTCAACCTTGAAACACATGCAAACTTGACGGTTAACATGAACGAGATTATATGAAATCCTGCAGAATATGCAAAAACACGTCTTTGGATGTTGGGAAGGCACTCCGAGCCTTTGGGTTGGAAATCCAAAGCAAATCCCAAGCCTAAGGCTTGGGGATTCCCAAAGCAACATATAACTCAAGCACATTATAACATGCTCTCATTATGTTTTTCTTTGCATTTTTTTCTTTTTTTGCAAAATTTTGTTTTATGTTTGTGAAGTTTGACATAACATGAGCGCATTATAACACACTTGTGTTATGTCTTGCTTGGAATGTTTTATGTTCAAGTTTGTTAAGTTTTTTTGATGTATGTATGTTTGTAAATATATTTATATTTATGTATGTATGCTTGTATATATGAATGTATGCATGCATGCTTGTATGTATGTATGTATGCATGCTTGTATGTATGTATATATGTATGTATGTATGTATGCCTATATGTATGTATGTATGTATGTATGCTTTTATGTTTGTATGTATGCATGCATGTATGTATGTATGCATGTATGCATATATGTATTCATGCTTGCATGTATGTATATATGTATGGATGCCTGTATGTATGTATGCATGTATGTATGCCTATATGTATGTATGTATGTATATATGCTTATATGTATATATGTATGTATGTATATATGTATGCTTGTATGTATGTATGTATGCTTGTATGTATGTATATAAGGGTTTTGGGTTTAGGGTATATAAGGACCTAAGGGTACATTTTTTAGGGTTGAGGGTTGAGGGTTTACAATTGAGGGATTGAGGGTTGATTACAATTGAGGGATAATATTCAACTTGTTGAGTGTATAAGATTAAGTGTGTAAGGTATAGGGATTAGGATATAGGATATTGGGTTTAGGGTTTACGATATGGATTGAGGGTACAAGGCATAGGGTGACTTGGGTTGAGAGTGTATGGTTTAGGTTTTAAGTATAGGTTTGAGGCACAATATTTAGGGTATAAGGGTGAGGTTATAGGGTATAGGGATGAGGGTTTGTGGGTGTAGGTTTTAGGGTTTAAGGTATAGGGTTGAGGATTGAGGGATTAGGGCTTAAGTATATGGTTGAGGGTATAGGGTAGATGGTTGTGAGTTTATAGTTGAGGGATAACATTCAAGGTTGAGTTTCTAAGATATAGGGTTCAGGGTTTAAGGTTGAGGGTATAAGGCATATGGATGAGGGTTGAGGGTTTAGGGCTTAAGGATAGGGTTGATGGTATAGGGTATAGGGTAGAGGTTTTAAGGTTAAGGGATAATGTTCAAGGTTGAGTTTCCAAGTTTAAGTGTATAGGGTATAGGGTTTAAGGGTTTGAGGGCATCTAGGGGTTGGGAGTTTAGTGTTTAAGGTTTGAGGGATTAAGGGTTTAAGGGTTGAGGGATTAGGGTTTAAGGTATAGTGTCAAGGGTACAATGTTTAGGGTTTAAGGTTTAAGGGTTGATGGTTGAGGGTTAAGGGATTAGGGTTTAAGGGTTGAGGGTTTAAGGCTTTAAGGTTAAAGGGTCAAGGGTTTAGGGTTCAAGGGTTGAGGGCTTAAGGGATTAGGGTTTAAGGGTTGAGCGTTAAGAGATTGTTGTACCCAAAATTATTTTTTTTTGCTTCATTAAGGCATTTTGTAAAATGGTTAAAATCTTGTAAAAATGGTCGTCAAAAGTCAAAAAAGGTAAAAATTTCTAAAATAGAAATTTTCTATTTTTATAAATTTTTGAAAAATAAATAGACCTAGGGTTTTTCTTAGTTTATTGTCAAAAGGATGCTTGCAAAAATTTGGAAATTTTTGAATTTTTCATGTCAGCCCCTATTTTTTTAGGGAAAATGGCTAAAAATAGAATCTTTGCAAAAAGGGCTCAAATTGATTTTGATTGGTTGATTTTACGTCACGATCACGCTGGTCTAGTAATAATTGTCAAAAAGTCAATTTTTCTCTGGTGGGTCTATTTCACTTTTTCAGAAGAAAAATTAGGACCTCCAAGGTCATAAATGGAGGATGGCTAGCTACGAAGTGTCAAAATCTAAGTCTCAAATGTTGCATAGATCAATCCACGGTGCAAGATGCTTGAAAATGATGAACGGAGGAGGGGAATCTAAAAATACCCAAATTTGTGAAAAATATTCTAACACTAGAGACCTTGGGTGCCCCTGGCCAAGGAAGGAACCTAGGCTTCAATGTCTTAGAATATTTTCATTTTCTATTTGTCACGCATGTGAAACATTCAACGCGGTCAGCAAGGTGGTGAATGCGAAGCATACGAAGTTTGAAAATCTTTAAAAAAAGGTTGTCTCACAAAGAAAAGTGCCCCTGCCAGCCAAGGGTGCCCAATATTTCAAGTAACCAAAAGCACTTTTTAGGGCTTGAAAAATTGGTCATTCATTTCAAATTTCTTCATGATTTCAAACAAATCCAGCATCTAATGCACATGATCTACTGAACGGTCAGAATTGCAGATTAAATGGAGATGTTTCATCAAAAGGACAAATTAAAAATTAAAAATCATCAAAAAATTTCTAACTCTAGCAAACATGGGCATCCCAGTCTGCCAAAGGCGCCTAGGGTTTTGAGCAGCAAAAGTTAGTTTTTAGGGTTTGAAAAATTGGCCATTCTTCTTAGAATTCTTCAGGCTTTCCAACAAATTCATTAGCCAGTCCAAAGGATTCATCAAACGTCATGAAATGTAGATCGAATGAAGGCGAAGTCACGAAAAATAGAAAAGGTCAAAATAAAAAGTTGAAGATCATAAAAAATAAACTTTGGTGAAGAAAAGTGCCCTAGTTAGCCAGGGGCACCTAGGTTTTCAAGAAGGAAAATCTAGTCTTTAGGGTTTGTAGCCTCAAAGAGATTCTTCTTAGATTTGATCACGCTCTTCAAAAAATCCATTAGCTAGTACACAGGATCTATCAGATGCCCAAAATTGAAGATCAAACAGAGGTGTTTCATCAAAAACAAGGAAAAGTTGAAAATTAAGGGAAAGTTTCTAACACTGGTGAAGAAAAGTTCCCTAGTCAGCCTGGGGCACCCAAGGCTTCATGCCTTGAAAATTTTGACTTCAGTTGCTTTTTTCAAAAAAGAACATCTTTGCATGCACAATTTTCAATGCTATAGTAAGAAATTTTTCAATCTTGATGCAAACGAGGTCAGATAGGGGAGTGCATGGACTTGAAAATTTTAGGGTTTCATGCATGAAGGTGTTTTTCTCTAAAATTCTATTGAAGCAATCCTTGAGCATTCATTATTCACAATTTTTAGGTTAGCTTCAAGGGGAAGAAACATAAAATTTTCTTCCCAACAAGATTTGGAGGATCAAACGAAGTTCTTTTTCAGAGTTCCTCATGGATTTGAGTTCGAGTTTGCATAGAGGCAAGCTTTTCCATGGTCTATTTTTCTAGGGAATCACTTTTCAGAAACAAGTGGTTAAAATTTTCAACTTTCATTAATTTGAGTCTAATTATTTTATATTCCTCTTCAAGATTGGAATTTTTTGTTGTTTGCTTTTTTAGCTACTATTTTTTTAGGAAATCGTGCATGTTCAAGAAATCCTTAGATTTTTCAAAATCTAACGATCTGGGTCTCTTTAGAATAAGATCATCTAAAAAACCCAAACCTCATATTTTTTGAAAAAAATTGCTTCTATGACTTCTACTTTTTAGAGGATCTTGCATGTTCTTGAAAAAATCAGCTTTTTCAAAATCTGACGATCTGGGTCTCTTCACAACGACATTCTCTACAAAACCAAGACCTCAATTTTTTTCAAAAAATCTTCCTTTTTCTGAATATAAATCAGCGAAGTTATTTTTAGCATTTGTTCAAAACTTGTTCGAATATAGGCACGTTCACCATCAAACTTCATAGTTTTCATCATACAATGCTCTTCCATTGAAAAATCAAGAGAAGCATCAAAAGCATAAAGTTTTAGAAGAAACAGAGGTCATCACTCCAATTGCAAAGCCACCAGAGTTATCAATCAGTGAGCCACCAGTTGGTGCATGCAATATTTTCCACGATAAAATTAAAAGCAATAGTTAACTTGATGCCTTTTCCAAAGTTAAACTGATTGTTTTCATTCATGCTTATCTATTCTTTGGAAATATCAAAAAGATAGTTGGAGCTTTTCTTTTAGTTAATTAGTTAACTGATGTTTGTAGTCTAGTTAACTGTTAGTTGTCTTTTGTTTAGACTAAGAAATAAAGCTTGCATGTTGGCAAGACTAGTTGTTAAAAATAAGGAGATTTTAGGGTTCCCCACTCCTTTGTTTGTGTATAATAAGGGCAACCTTGCCCATTTTTTTTAACTGTTCTTGTGATAACAAAATTGTTGAGCCTGCTTCTTCCTGCAAGTTTTCTATTTAGTTGTTACTTGTGGGTATACTATGTATCATGTAATTTTAAATTTTGTCTTCCTTGGTCTTTTATTTCTTACTTTCCGCCCAATTTTAAAGTCTTTGCCTTCATTTTAGCCTTTTTCGCGGGATCCTCTAAGTTTCTAACCCCTTCTTGCGCGTTCTTTAAGTTTTGAAACCTAAGTCATTGGCGTCCGATGTCTTTTAACCTTGTCATTGGGTTCGTGTTTTTCCTAACCTCCCGATGGCCTGACTTGTTCTCCTTTCATAGCATCAAGTGTGTTGGTCTATTGTGTAGTCAAAGAGTCGGAGGTTTTCATAAATTTGTAACTCCTGACTTTGGTTTGTAAAGTTTCAATTTCTTGCGACAAGGTGATATGTTGTCCATCCCGCATGTTTCAAGACATCGTCTATGCATTTAATGAGGCGTATGATACAACCTAGAGATGTCTTATCAAGGATTTTTGCTAAGCACACAAATCTTAGGGTTTTCTTTACTAAGGATTAAAATAAAGCGCCATATTAATTCAACACCAAACACACTTCTTGTCATTTTACATGACTTAAGGTGGTGGGAATTTATTTTTTTGAGTCTACAGTTGCACTTGTGCCCTCTGCAATTATTTCTTCAAGGATACGAGTGTTCCTTTATGTACTATGTGCTCATGCAGTCTGGAATTGAAAATTGTTCACTCGGTGTATGGGACATGGAGCTAAGATCCTTTAAGCTAGAGGAATTTTGGGTGTGTTTGGAAAGTGACAGAAGATATGTTGTCGATGCAAAATTGTTAGAAAGTGGATTAGCTCACACCAGAGGTTTTCCAGAAGTCGTACTGAGCATGGACTTAATAGGCACTTGCGTGAGAAGATATATTCCAGAAATGTAGGAAATCAAAGCAATGGATGGGACTGTTGTTTAAAATTTCTCATGGAGTTGTTTCCCACGCGCTAAAGATTCTTGAAAGAGCACCTGTAAAAGACAGGTGTGTTGCGGCGATGTTACCCCAAAATTTGAACTTGAAAAACTTCAAATTTTCCATGTACAAAAATGATTAAATATGAAAATCTTTGTGCGCTGGTTTGAAATCCTCTTGTAGGCCTAATCCTAACCACATTTTTTCCTAATTTGGCCAGTTTTTGTGTCAAATGGTCTCATCATTTGCAAAATTTTAAACCTTACATTTCTCAACTAGTGATTCACAAACACAACTAAATTCATATTTCCTAGTTGCTGGGGGTTAAATGTTTTATGGGTTTTGTTAAGAATTGTCTATTCATCCCATTGTCCAATTTTCATACAAATTGGGGCTGTCATAAGGAAGATATGGGGTTTTTCATTTTCAGCTCAAAGTTGGCTTCCAAGTGTTAAAAGTTTAATTTTGCCGTAATCAGAAAGTTGAATAAAGGAATTTAGACTTTATTAAAAGTTTATTAAAAAGAAAATGGGCACTTTTATTTATTAAGGACATTAATAAATTGCTTGGGTTTGAGTTTTTGGGAAATATAAAGAAATGCTATAAATTAAATGACTTTATTCAAGTCATACATTGGCTGCAATACTTTAATGAGAAGAAGGTCCCACCATCTCTTTAAGTCGAGAGGTCAGGAGTTTTCAAAACTCCTAAACTCTTAATAAAGGTTAAGAAGTTCTAAAAAGAGGTGACTTCCTGACTCCTTTACCAGCACAAGCACGATGGCACCCATACTTAGAATGCAGTGATTGTGGGATATTCACAAAATGGATTTATTGAACAGATTTTAGAAATCTCTCAAGCAAAAGGCGATTGGCACATGTTGAACCACATTCCTCAGTGTTTTTTGGCATCCTCCTCACCATATTTCTAAAGGTTCTTGGCCTTTCTCAACTAGAGATCATGGTTGGCCCATATTGGACTATGCCTCAAAAGGCTTTAAGGCAACTATAGCATTATCACAATTTTCATGAGACATTGTTGGGGAGCCTATTTCATCACAACGATTCTTTGATTGTGTGAGTTTGATGCTTTCAATGTAGAACAAAAATGGTGGTTTTGCAACTTATGAACTAATAAGATCATATCCTTGGTTAGAGATAATCAACCCAGCACCATGGCCATCTCAAGTCATCAAATGCAGAGAGCAACGATGTTATGAGATTCTTACAAGATTTGTGCTAATAGTAAGTGTTGCTAAGATATATATATAGTATTATCAATGATGTGATGCAGACAAGTCATGACTTGACTTCCCCCAACAGAGTGAGTGAAATTCCTTGCACATCATTAAATCTGCCACGACCATTGGGATACAAATGGTAAAAGGAAAATAACTACAAGATGATATATGGTCTTGAAATGAGCTTGGTCATTCAAGGTATCTACCGATGCCAAGGCATGGAATTGCATAAAATGTCAAAGAAGTTGGTTCTAATATGTTTTGCTCCAAGCCGCATGATTAGCATAAATAGTAGAAGATAAATAATTGCTTTAAGCCATAGTTCTCTTAACAATTCCACAACCAAATTTTGATTGTAATACCATTTCAAGCGGGGTGAGCTTGACAGGCGTCTACCAAGTGTCTTCTTCGACAAACATGTGCATTTGGTTGTGGGAAAACTATTATTAGCCAAGCACTTTCAGAGTATTCTAACTTTGACACTGTTGTCTATGTCGGTTGCGGTGAGAGAGGAAATGAGATGGCTAAAGTATCAATGGGTTTTCCTCAACTGACTATGACCTTGCTTGATGGACATGAAGAATTTGTGATGAAAAGGACTACTCTTGTTACAAACACTTCAAACATATGCAATAATGTGTTGGTATAAAATTTTTAAACAATGGAATCATTTCCACATTCAACACAAATGAAGGGTTTTTATCTCATGGCTTGTGTGTGGGTTTCCCAATCCAAAGGTTGATTTCTCCTTGCTTTCTAAATCAAGTACATTCTAGTATCACACCTAATGATATAAAAATAGATGCTAGTAATTGTATGATGGCCAATGTTGATATGAGTCATCCAATTGCAAAAGTATACGGTGAGGAGTGACTTGTTGAGCATACGATTTTATCCAAAGAATTTTTGCATGGTGCTCTGGTCATGATGGTCACC
The DNA here is from genome assembly GCA_007258455.2 of Sequoia sempervirens. Lineage (NCBI taxonomy): Eukaryota > Viridiplantae > Streptophyta > Pinopsida > Cupressales > Cupressaceae > Sequoia > Sequoia sempervirens. Next base: position 40,439 of record VDFB02291096.1, read on the forward strand.
AGCTGGCAGCTGATTGTGTGTGTGCTCCTCATTCATCTGACATTATTCTGCATAGGCATCTATTTCTCCCAGTTGGTTAATGGATTTGCATGATCAATTTAGAGTTATCTGAGGTAGGGTATTCATGACCATTTACATATACTAGGGGTTTTTGGTGTGCCTGGAGTGTAGTTTCCTTTCCTATTTTGCCTTGTTTGGTTTGCTTTGGATCCTTGTGTTCCCCTGCTATTTATTTTGACTTCATACCCAATGGACTTGGCCTGGTCTTCATCTGAGATTCTGGAGTTCTCTGCTCTCTGTGGCAGAGGGCAGTCCCCAACTAGAGCCAATGTTACTCCAAATTTTGAACTTGAAAACTTCAAATTTTCCATGTACAAAAATGATTAAATATGAAAATCTTTGTGAGCAGGTTTGAAATCCTCTTGTAGGCCTAATCCTAACCTCATTTTTTCCTAATTTGGACAGTTTCTATGTCAAATGGCCTCACCGTTTGCAAAATTTTAAACCTTACATTTCTCAACTGGTGATTCACAAACACAACTAAATTCAGATTTCCTAGTTGTTGGGGGTTAAATCTTTTCTGGGTTTTGTTCATAATTGTCTATTCATCCTATTGTCCAATTTTTGTACAAATTGGGGCTGTCATAAGGAAGATATGGGGTTTTTTTTCAGCTCAAAGATGGATTCTGAGTGTCAAAAGTTTAATTTTTCGTAATAAAAAAGTTGAATAAAGGCATTTAGACTTTATTAAAAGTTTATTAAAAAGAAAATGGGCACTTTTATTTATTAAGGACATTAATAAATTGCTTGGGTTTGAGTTGTCGGGAAATATAAAGAAATGTTATAAATTAAATGACTTTATTCAAGTCATACATTGGCTGCAATACTTTAATGAGAAGAAGGTCCCACCATCTCTTTAAGTAAGGAGGTTGGGAGTTTTCGAAACTCCTGAACTCTTAATAAAGGTTAAGAAGTTCTAAAAAGAGGTGACTTCTCGACTCCTTTACTAGCACAAGCACGATGCCGCCCATACTTAGAATGCAGTGATCGCAAGATATTCACAAAATGGATTTATTGAACAGATTTTATAAATATCTCAAGCAAAAGGTGATTGGCACATGTTGAACCACATTCCTCAGTGTTTTTTAGCATCCTCCTTGCCATATTTGTAAAGGTAATTGGCCTTTCTCAACTAGAGATCATGTTTGTCCCATATTGGACTGTGCCTCAGAAGGCTTTAAGGCAACTATAGCATTATCACAATTTTCACGAGACATTGTTGGGGAACCTATTTCATCACAATGATTCTTTGATTGTGTGAGTTTGATGCTTTCAATGTAGAACGAAAATGGTGGTTTTGCAACTTATGAACTGATAAGATCATATCCTTGGTTAGAGATAATCAACCCATCACCATGGCCGCCTCAAGTCATCAAATTCAGAGAGCAATGATGTTATGAGAATCTTACAAAATTTGTGCTAATAGCAAGCACTGTTGAGATATATATAGTATTATCAATTATGTGATGTAGACAAATCATGACTTGACTTCCCCTGAAAGAGTGAGTGAAATTCCTTGTGCATCATTAAATCTACCATGACCATTGGGATACAAATGGTAAAAGGAAAAGAACTACAAGATGATACATGGTCTCAAAACGAGCTTGGTCATTCAAGGTATCCACTGATGCCAAGGCATGGAATTGCAGAAAATGTCAAAGAAGTTGGTTCTAATATGTTTCACTCCAAGCTGTGTGATTAGCATAAATATAAGATAAATAATTGCTTTAAGCCGCAGTTGTTCTCTTAACAATGCCACAACCAAATTTTGATTGTAATACCATTTCAAGCGGGGTGAGCTTGACAGGCATCTGCCAAGTGTCTTCTTTGACAAACATGTTCATTTGGCTGTGGGAAAACTATTATTAGCCAAGCACTTTCAGAGTATTCTAACTCTGACACTGTTGTCTATGTCAGTTGCAGTGAGAGAGGAAATGAGATGGCTAAAGTATTAATGGGTTTTCCTCAACTGACTATGACCTTGCTTGATGGACGTGAAGAATTTGTGATGAAAAGGACTAATCTTGTTACAAACACTTCAAACATACTAGTGGTTACATGAGAGGCTTCAATTTATATAGGTATCACTTTGGCTGAATACTTCCATGATGTGGGATACAATGTCAGTATGATGGCAGACTCCACTTCTCACTGCAATAGGGAAGAAAAGATAAGAAAAGCAGTTGACTACCGAAGATCTAGGATCTTTCAAATAAGTTCAATAGCCTACCATGGTCCTGTTCTAATGACATCATAGTGCCTTGCTGTCCAAAGGAATGTAGAATTTGGAAAGACATTTCAATAACTTTTCTTTTCCTTGACCTGTTTTGGTTTTCTCTGAGGGAAAAATATTCATCAAAATTTCCTTTTATAATGAAAGAAAAATCAAACTCAAGAATTTGTTACACGCAATTGAGAAGGCAGAGGGAAACATTATATTTTTGGCAACATCTACATCAGTGTTGAAGCAAACAGTAAAGCCCGAAGGCATAAACCAATGGCCTTTGAGTTAGTCAAAGAAAGGTAATATGAAGCCGCATCAAGAATAGTAGCAAGGAAGTTACAAAAAGAATCTTTGGATAACTAAAAAGAATCAGTTACAAAAAAGAAGCAATTAGGTGAGACAAGAAAATTCTCATTTTGGGGGAAGATATTATAAATATGCAATTGGAAGCTGTGGGAAAGGGGGATTTTTTTAGCTTGGGAACAAGGAGGAAGAGGCAGATTTTTATTTCAAGCACAATTTGATATATCAAATGTAGGGTCTTTGAACTTGTATATTGGAGAAATAAGAGGATTATTTCTGAATCTTTGAATTTTTCAATATTCTCTTCAATTGCTGATGTACTTTGTGTCTCTGTGATTGTTCTCCAATATTATATTTGCTATGTCAAATTGTGTGATGTTTTATTTTTGAATCTGTGAATTCACGATAAAATCATATTTTGAAAATGTTGTGTTGTTCATCTCTTCTTGCTTACTGATTGAGGTTGTGGGGTATGTGAACTATGATTCATTTAACTTGCATCCTTTTCATTTTACTTTCAATCTTTCACATATACTTCACGGTTATGTGTATATGTTAGCGATCCTTTCCTGCTTTATGGTCAAAAGCATACCCTGTGTTTTAATTCATTGCATATCTTAAGAGGGAGTTGTACCTCTGAATTCAAAGGAAAGTTGTCAATTTAATGACAATTTCTCCAACTGTTAGCACTATTTGTTCTTCCTTTTGGGCATGCTGAGTCATTTTATGTGTTTATCTTTGGAGGAAAAATTTGTATGCTAATAGGTGGCTAGTGAGTTTTTCAAAGCTAATAAGAACTGGTGCAAGAATTCTATGGCGAAGGGGTGGTTGAATTCAGAGAAAAGAGGTAAGTCACAGTTACCTACTAAACTTAAAAGAATGCATTTCAAAGGGGAAATCGCAGATGCCATTGCTTTGTTACATCGTATTGTTGGAAGATTGGATGTATCAATTTATTTTGGTTATCTTTGATGAGAATGTGTTCATTGATTGGGCTAAGATAATTTGCTTTCATTTGAATGAATAATTAGTCAATTTCCAAAAAACTACTATCTTCTATCTGTTTTCTTGCTTGACATACATTATAGCTAGTCAAAGATCCTTTTGGATAGGATTAAAGCCATAGGTACCTCCATCGTCTGGCATGCCTGTATATAAGTGCTATCCATATTTTACCAAACAAGTTGTAATGGGAGATTTTTTCCTTGTCAATGATGCATTCTTGATGGAAGCTATGAGGAAATTGGATGGTAACCCTGAAATGCGTTTTTCTCCAGAGTCAATGTCTTTTGTATCAAAGTTTAGAGGTTTCTATATTCAGTTTGATAGGTTTTTCTACTTGAGGATAGAAGGTTTTGAGAAAGCCCCATTATAATTTCCTAGATATCCTAAAGATTTGTTGGTGTTCCTAGAGGTCTGTAAAAAAATGGTCATGGTGAATGTAAAGTACATGAATATGGGGAAGTAGGGGTATGTTTTCCCATTGGAAACTCTTTCCTTCATGTGTAAAAATAATTAGATGGCCAAATGTGCTAAAGGAATTCTTAAAGAGTATAATCTCCAACATTTATTCATGAGGGCTAATTTTGATAGCAAGGGTTTCGTGAGACAAAATTTATATGGAGTGAGCTCATATCAGCATCAACCTTCTATTGAGGACTTTTGGGAAGATTGTGTTGACGAAAATGAAGTCTTGAAAAGGGATTATATGAGGTTAACCCTTGGGAAAATCCAAGTTTTTGGTCTTTCTTTCTAGATTCCTGAAAGTGCAACTGAAGATTTGGTGGTCATTGACCCCGAATATGAAAAACTGTCTGATAAATTTCATCCCAAGGTTGACTAGAGTAAAAATGAAGTTTTTAATATGAATATACGAGCTGCTCTAGTGTTGAAAAGAACTCAAGACTGGTTATAAGGAAAATGGTAACAGGTTGTAGGTTCTACTCAAGAACCAAAAACATCTCAGAGAAATGAATAGGGGTCCACTCAGACAATTGGAGTGGGTACATCATTAGGGATATTGGCTACTAGGTCTTCTAGTGAAAATTCACAGTCCGGGGATGATGGTGAGAAGCCTGAAGAGAGGGTTAAATTGAAGTCAATGTGCAAATAGGACAACATATCTACCCCTACTCCTAAAAAGAAGACCAGTCAAACAAAACCTTTTTTTGAAGATTCTGATGCCATTTTTAAGCAGATTATTGAAGACAATACCTTTCCTCCTTTGTCTGAAGTACCCTCTTCCCTGGTAGAAAATACACCCATCACTCTTGGAGAGTCTAAGGAAATTGCTCAAGGGAACAAGGATTTTGTTTTGGTAGAAGCCTCCCTAGTATGGTTGAGAAAGGCAGTAGAGAAAAAGAGAAAATATACCCCTACAACAACAGTTGGGTTAGATATGGTTGCAAAGCTGCTCCAAACTTCCTCATGACCAAAGAAAGCTCAGAAAATGTTGAGGATGTTGACTGACCCTACTTCTGGTAATCAAGTATTGGAAATTGAAGATCTTATAAAGGATCTAAATGAAGATGAGATAACATTGTCTGACTATAAAATCACACATGTTGATATGGGGCCCCAAACACTTGAAGGTGATGTGTATCATGTTGATTATTCAGTCAATGCCTTGATTAAGTAGGTAAAGGAAGAAATAAAGGAAAGGGTGAAATTGAAATCTCAGGTTCTTGATTTAAAAAACTTTATTTCTTCTATAGTCCCCCCTTCTATATCCAGTGGAGCCCCAAGTTCTTAGGTAGGAGTTATTGATGAGTCTATGATGCAATTAATTAGAAAGAATTTGAGTTATTCCAAAAATGTTAGTGAATGGATTGATGAAATGCTTTGGGAGACTATCCTCTTTCTTAGTAAGTCTATGCTTTTCTACACTCAAGTTGTTGATAAAAGGAAGGAATTGATGATAGAGCTACGACAGGTCAGGAAAGATCATACCAGTCTCTACGTGCTCTCACATGAAATAAAAGAGTTGATTTCCATGGATCAAATGAAATTAATCAATGAAAAAATTGTGAATGATCCAAAGGATTTAGATCCTTCTTGGTCCACCTCATTGGAATGGAAACTAAGCATTTATGATAAACTGGTAAAAGAGATTTCTGAGGCACTCAAAAGGTATTTGGAAATGTTGGTGGAGATTAAAGGAAATTGTCATGACCTGAAAGTAGAGATAACTGATGAGTATGATGAGAAGATTTTGGATTTGAAGGAAGTTTGTTTGAAATTCAAAGAAGTATTCAACAAGGAGATGATAGATCTGTTGGAATATGGATTGGGGAGATTTTTTATGGCTTCTAGTGTTGTCATTGATGGCAACTGAAGTCATTATCTTGGTTCACAGATCAGGATCTACTTATACCAATAGGAAATGTAGAAGACAATGTGTTACTGGTAGAAAGCATGAAGAACAGGGTATCCAGTCAATTAGTCAACCTGTATGCTTCACCGGATCATCATTTTGTGTTGTGTATCTCCAGGAAAGTTTGTTAAGCATGTATGTTACCTTATTGGAAAGTTTTGTGGTGTTGCAGCAATCAGTGTACGAGTTAGGAGATTCAGTAGAATGATTTTTTGTTTATTTTCTCATTATGGCCAACTCAATGAAGGTAGTGTGTCGCAGATGTATAAGGAGTAGTTGTTTAATTGTTTCTAAGTTTGAGAATATTGTTTTGGGTCCCAACTATGTCTTAACTACCCTATATGGGTGCACATTAAATATAACTTATGATTTGAGCCAACTGTTGGAGAATATTTCATGTTTTGTTGAATCTGACTTAAGTGATTAAAATATTTGCTAGCAGATATATATATGAGATTGGTAATTCATTTTTGGAGTGAGGAAGAAGTGGTGAGAAGGTGTGAATGTGCAAAAAAAGAAGAACAAATGTATGAACAAACATCATAAGATCTGTTTAGTAAATTTTGCTTGAGCAGAAGAAGATTATTGTGAATTAGGGCAAAGTAGAGTAGAGCGAGTTGTAGGATCAGATAGAAGATTCAAAATCTATTTTATGTGCTTCACTGGAACTGAATCTAGGCATTTGTAGATGTTATCTTCTCAATTCAATTTTTGTTGTAATCACAAAATTTTTCTAAGGCAGTGAGCCTTCCTTATTTTGAGCAGTGAGCTCTAAGTAGTGTGCCTGAATGCAAGTGCATTCCCTTTTTTTCATACTTTTAATAAAGTATAAGTTGTGGATTAATCTCGACCATGGTTTTTCCCCTAATAGGGTTTCCACATAAAAATATTGGTGTTATGGTGTTTTGATCATCTTGTTTATGTGCTGAAAATGATTTAAGATCTGAATTGAAAGTCAAATTTGTTGAACACTGATTCACTACCCCTCTCAGTGTTCCTTGAGTCCAACAATTGGTATCAAAGCACAATTCCTCTATAGAAGTTTAACAACTTGAGGTGGATCTTGGAATACAATGGACTTTGGTCTTCAACATTAGCTTATGGTATCACTTGATGATCTTGATCAGTCTTAAGCAGAAGTCATGAAATTAAGAGCAAATCTTGTGGATGTTGAGAATTCATTCAATCACTGAAGGATAAAATCAATGAGTCAAGAGAAAAGAGGAAGGAACTTTGTGATCAGCTGAAGTAGAAAGAAAAAAAAACTTGGAAGATGTTCACCTAAATCAGACTCTAAAAGAGATAATTGAAGAATGTGAAAAACTTGCTAGAGATAATGCTACTCTGAAGCTTGAGATGGAATTTGTGGCAATAAAGCTAACTAAGGAGATTGAAGAAAGGAAGAAAAATGAGGAGAATCTAGGCCCACTCCTTAAAAGAAAAATTTGAAGAATGCAATAGAGTAAATAATGGATTCATTTAGTTAGAGATTGAATTGCAATAGTCCAGAAACAATGAGCAAGAACTTGAAAGAAAAATAGTTATTCTCAGTAATGAACTCACTACTTCAAATGAATACAAGGAGAAGTTTAGGATTAGTTATGCTAAGCTTGATGAGCTGACTAAAGGAAAAAAGGATGCAAATGATAAATGAGGTCTTGGATATGAGAAGGAAGAAAGCTCTAAATCTGAACATAAGGATTCTAGACAAAGAAATCAAATGAACAAAGGTAGAAGTATCCAGTAAGACAATCCAATGCTCAGAATTTTAATGGTTACTGCTTTGCTTGTAATAAATTTTTTCATATGTCTTCTCAATGTAGAAGTAAAATAAATTCAAGCAGTTCATCATTTCCCGGTCAATGTTTTAATTGCAAAAACCTAGGTCACAAGTCTATTGAATGCAAAAGTATGCCTGCTAGTTTAAGAAATGTTAAATAATATACTTGTGGAAGATTTGGGCATGTTTCTAATCAATGCAGATTAGGAAGAAATTAGTGGAATGAGTTGTCTAGATAGAGAAATCTAGTGTGTTATAGCTGCAACAAATTTGGTCACATTGCAAGATTCTGCAGGAACTGGAACATGGATAGAAGAGGTCTGATATATCAAGAAAGAAATTCACAGAAAAATGACAAAGGAAAAGGAAAAGTGACTATGGAAGAAATAAGAGATCAAATGAAGAAAATGTGGGTAAAGAAAAGTGCATCTGATGAAGGAGATAAGCTCATACTGGAAGTTGCCTCTGGTAATTCCTCTAGAAATTAAGCTCAGGCCATTGGCCTAGGGGGAGTTTTTCAAGGAAGATCCTTTGGCCCCTTGTCGGTAGCTGGCACCGAAATGCAAAAAATTGTCAGTAGCTATGATAAAAGTTTGAAAATGTATCAGTGATCACTTATGTAGGAACATGAGAAGCAGAAGGACCATAGACAAATTTTTCTTTTGTTGTCTGAGAAAACAAAGTTATCGGAACTACTAGGGAAAAGTATTTAATGCAGCTAAAAAGGTTAGGTGCACGAAGTCATAAAAGGGTACTTTGAACCCTCATTTGTCACCTTGCATTGTAGGAGAACAAAAGGAGAGCCTTTGCAACAAAATCTCAAAGGGGTAAAGCAAATTTGGCAGCAAATTCTTCAGGTATTTCAGTTGCTTATAGAATTTCAAAATTTTGTGCTTGGTAGAAAACCTTGTTTGATACAGAAAGTAAAATAAAGCAAATCAAAGGAATAGTGACTTTGGATGAATATAGTAGTAGGAAGATTAGGGATGTAAGAAATTTGTTTCCAACCAGTGAATTGAAGTGGCTTGAAGGTGTGAAACATAAGAATTTGGACATTTGGAATGAGTTTCCCTATTTCATCAACGCAGAAGTGGTCAAGTTTATCTTGAATAGATTGGATGATGATATCCTTACTTTGGACAAACCCTATCAAATTTCAAAAGAGGTGATAAAAAATTTAACAAGATTATGCAATATTGGAGATGTTCTGAAAAAGAAGTTGATTCAGAACAAGGAAGTTGAAACCCTAACTGGAGTGACAGGAGATCAAAGAGCTCTGTTAATTTCAATAATCAAAGATCCAATAACGAGGTACATGGCACATGGAATTTCATAAAAAAATTCTTCAGAAAAAGGGAAGGATCAACCTTGATAGGCACAGTTTACATTTCACACAAAATGATAATAGAAGAAGAAGACTTTGATCTATGTGGATTGATGAAGGATCAATTGATGGAAAATGTGCAATTGACGAAGGATGCAAATTACGCCTTCAGGTTTGGTACCCTAGTTATATGCATTATGATGTATTTCTGAATTGCTTGCCTCAGAATGACAATGTGGTATGGAAGGAAAATGAACCTGCTTGTAAGCAATTTTTTAAGCATTTCAATACTCTGGAAAACTATGAGCAAGTTTATGAAAATTTCTTTAAAGAGTTGTTGGGAAAGTTTGGAATAGTTGGTATCTCTCTTTCAATAAGAGTAGTTGAAGTTGGGTCCTCTTCCGGTAAGGTGGAGAAGAAATAGAAAAGGCTCTAGAGTTTGCAAATGACATTTCTTTAGCACACAAATCTCCAAGAATTGAAGACAAAGGCAAAAAGCAAGTAATTGTGGATATACCGGATGAAGATTCTAATGATTACACTCTAAGAGATGAACCAGAATCAATTGAACCAGATGTGGTGATAGCAGAAGAAAGCGATGAAGAAGGCGCTTTATTAAAAAAAAAGATACTATAGATTGTTCAGGAGGAAGATGGAATTCAAAAGATTGCTGACATATGGTTAAATGGACCATCATATGAACAAGACTTCATTGAGGACACTCTAGGAAGATACTTTGTGCACAACAACATTGAACTGGAAATTTTGCAGAATGTACTTCCAAAAGAATTGATTGAATGTATCAGGGAGGCTATGGACTCTGTGCCTTAGAACAGGAAAGAGGAAGAAGTAATTTCACATCTGAACGAGCAGTTTAGGCTGTCTCTTGCCAAACTGAAAAAGAAAATGAATGTGTTAAGGAAATGCATTAACTCAACAAATAAGGTCTACAACTATTGTCTTCGGTGGCCACATGTGGTTGGTAAATACAAGGACAAGCTAGAGAAAATTGAGAGTGAGTTGATCAGAATTGGTTGGGATTACAATGTGTTTCAGGACTAGGATGGAGTTGTCAAGAAAAATATTCATGAGTTGCAGACTGAGCATGCAAAGGTTCACTCTGCCAGAAACACTCTTATGGAAATTTTCTAGAAGGTGAAGGATCTAACTGAATATAGAATGGAGCAACAAATTAAGATTCTGAAGAAAGGAGAGAATTTGGAAGAAGTGATTACAATTCCAGAATCCCTCATTCAAAACATCAATCAGACATTAGAAAATAACAGTTTAAAAATAATTATTGGGATTGCAGTAGATGCTTGGAAGAAATTTCTTCCAGAGATAAAGGATAAGTATAAGATAATTTTCTAATTTGTGCAGTAGTAGTAGTTTTCAAAATTTTGATCAAATTTCTATTTAGCAAAGGGGGAGAGAGAGAACAGTAATTTTTTTTTTTTGCAAAAAGGATAAAGGGTGAGAGAGTGCAGTGTAAATTTTAGCAAAAGGAGAGTAAGAAGTAAAGTTTTGTCATTGATGTCAAAGGGGGAGAAGAGTAGTGAAAAATGTCTTAACATTCTAAGGGGGAGTAGTGTTTTGTTGTGTTTTGGAATTTTGAGTTTTGGTTCTGACACTTAGTCATTTTTCACTAAGTATTGCCATCAATGCCAAAAGGGGAGATTGTTGGCATATGGCTTGGGAAGATTGTTTATGGCTTCTAGTGTTGTCATTGATGGCAACTGAAGTCATTATCTCTGTCTGCAGATCAGGATCTACTTATATCAGCAAGAAATGTAGAAGACAATGTGTTAGCGGTAGAAAGCATGAAGAACATGGTATTCAATCAGTTAGTCAATTTGTATGCTTCATTGGATCATCATTTTGTGTTTTGGATCTCTAGGAAAGTTTTTTAAGCATGTATGCTACCTTATTTGAAAGTTTTTTGGTGTTGCAACAATGGGTGTATGAGTTAGGAGATTTGGTAGAATGATTTTCTATTTATTTTCTCATTATGGCCGACTCAATGAATGTAGCATGTCGCAGATGTATAAGGAGTAGTTGTTTAATTGTTTCTAAGTTTGAGAATATTGTTTTGGATCCCAGCTATGTCTTAACCGACCTTTATGGGTGTGCATTAAATATAACTTATGATTTGAGCTGACTATTGGAGAATATTTCATGTTTTGTTGAAGCCGACTTAAGTGATTAAAATCTTTGCTAGTGGATATATATATGAGATCAGTAATTCATTTTTGGAGTGAGGACGAAGTGGTGAGAAGGTGTGAATGTGCGAAAAGAGTAGAAAAAATGTATGAGCGAATATCAGAAGATCTGTTGAGTAAATTTTTCTTGAGCAGACGAAGATTATTGTGAATTAGGGCAGAGCAGAGCAAAGCGAGTTGAAAGATCAAACAAAAGATTCAGAATCTATTTTATGTCCTTCACCAGAACTGAATCCAAGAATTTGTAGATGCTATCTTCTTAGTTCAATTTTTTTTGTAATCACAAACATTTTGTAAGGCAGTGAGCCTTCCTTATTTTGAGCAGTGAGCTCTAGGAAGTGTTCTCAAATGCAATTTCATTCCCTTTTTTCATACTTTTAACAGAGTATAAATTGTGGATTAATCTCCACTGTGATTTTTCCCCTAAAAGGGTTTCCACATAAAAATATTGGTGTTATGGTGTTTTGATCATCTTGTTTATGTGCTTGCATCTTTATTTCTGTTTATGTGCTAAAAATGATTTAAGATCTTAATTGAAAGTCAATTTTGTTGAACACTGATTCACCCCCCCTCTTAGTGTTACTTGAGTCCAACAAGATCCTGCCACAATGACCAGTGAATCTTTCTCAAAGCTCGATAGATTGCAAGTCTACCTCAATTCCTTTAAAAATAAAGCAAATAGGAGGTTTGATACTCTGAATGAGTCTAAGGCTGCTCTAACCAAAGTAAGAATTGGATTGCAGATCACTGTAACACTAGGGAGCAAAGAGATACTTGCAATTATTACTAGTTACAGAGACTACAAATCCAGGATGAAGGCACAAGAAAAACTATTGCAACAAGAAGCAGTTGAGGATTTGGAAGACGAAGAGGCTGAGGCGGAATAAAATGATGCATAGTTATTTTTAGTATTTCATGATAATTTCTTTTAATTTGGCTCTTTTAAGTTAAAAACTCTTTTTAATTATTCGGTGTGGTTACTTTCAAGAAACTGTTACCAAAGACAATTAGATTATGCTTTAAATATGGGTTTGGATGATGTGATTCAGATCTTTTGGGAAAACTTTGATTTACTCATTAGAGCAAAACTTTGTTATCTTGATTTACTATTTTTCTGTTATTCTGATATAGAAGACAATGGTGGAATTTATGCATTCATAAACTTTGAATTATGGTGTATGAATCTATTCTACTTATGTTGAATGTTCTACCAGTGTGTGATCTATTGTTGGAATGATAGATACTTTGATTTTTTGCATCATTGTAGTATCGTTTATCTGTGAATAAGGATTCTATGGTGATATTTGATTTACCTTTAGTTGAGTATTTTAGTTTTATTGTATGAAGTCAATGAATTCCTTTGAAGCTTTCTGGTTAAAAGCCCCTTCCTTTATTTGCTTTTTGGTTAAAAGCAACGTTAGATAAAAATTATTCATTGAATATCAAATGAAGGTAGCTGCCACCTTTTAAAATAAGCAGAGAATCGGATTGAAAATTATATTATTACTGATTCAACTGTGGTTACATTTGTCACCTTAGTGGGCATGAGAATATAGAGTTAGGTGATAAATATGTCAACCAACATCAGTTTCTATTCAATTGTGTCAATTGTAATTTGGTTGATCAAATATTGTATGCCTACATTTGCTACAAATTGTTGTCCCAAAAATTTGCTTACTATTATAAATTGAGGAAGGAAGTCTCACCCCTAATTTTCTCTGATATACTATCTCAATCTATTTCAACACTTTGTTTCATGTTTTTCTTTAGTAACTTTATTCCAACTTACACCTCATAAGTACAATGAGTCTTTAGGTGTGTTCTAGATGTGAGCTTATTTAAGATTTTATGTTGAAAATCAATCATTCCTCATTTACTTCTAATTCTCTTTCTTTGAATTTACTTGAGTAGATAAAATCATCTTTAGTGTAGGCTTAGTTGTAGTTGAATTTCTAGAAAAGAGAAAATCTCAGCTACAACACAAAGAGTTTTATAACCTTGTGCTCTCAAGCTAAGAATAAAAAGATTGGCAAGTAGTTTATAATTTATTTTTACGCATAATCAGAAAAGAGGGAGCTTCCCCTCCTAATTTGAAGAGTATTCTAACTATGCATAGCTATAAATTCCTAATTCACATTCCAAAGGTGCGAATTAAAACTCCAACAGAGATTAGGGTTTAAGGTATAGGGTTGATGTATTAGGGTTAAGGGTTTAATGTATAGGGTAGAGGGGTTGAGGGTTGAGGGTTTAAGGGTTGAGAGTTTAAGGATTAGGGTTGAGGGTTGAGGGTTTAACGTGTGGGATACTGTTGAGGCACTTGATGCTTCCAACATCAAGTGGGTAGAAAGAGATAATAATGTTATAGTTGATTCCCTTGATGTTTTAGATTCAAAATTTGATGCTTCTATTTCCTCCCTTCACAGTAGATATGGTATAGAAATTCTTACCAAAACTAGTATTCTAGACAACATCTATAATTGGAAAGTATTCATAACCAACAAATATATGAGTTCCTTAATTGCATTGATCACTTTGAGAACTAGCTAATTGATCGACAACCCATGGTGGAGAAAGATGAAGGTAGTGAGAAAGTATGTTTGACAACATTGATTGCTATAAGAAAATAAATAAATTTGTTGGTGAAGAGGATGTAGAAGGTGCAAAATTGGGGGTTGAATCAGCTTCCAAAATTATTTACATTGGTAAATGGTTGAAACCAACAAAGAAGCAAATTCTTATAACATTATTGAGAAGGTATAAGAAATCATTTTCTTGGTCATATGATGAGATAAAGGCTTATAGAGAGGATTTGTTCCAACATACCTTTCCACTGGAGCTTTGGACAAAGCCATTCAAACATAAGAAATATCCTATCAATCCCATTCTTGACGTCCAAATGCAAGAAGAAATAATGAAGTTGAAGGAGGGAGGCATAATTAGACCAATCAAAAACTTAGAATGGGTTTCAAACCTTGCCTCAGTCTGAAAAAGGAATAGGGATATTAGGCCATGTGTGGATTTTAGGAATTTGAATATTAAGTCCCTCAAGGACAACTATCCATTTCCTAGTATAAACCATTTATTGTAGCAGTGATAGGATCAAAGATGATGCAAATGATGGATGGATTATTAGGATATAATCAAGTTATGGTCAATGATTTTGAGGGACAAAAGACAACCTTTACAATGCCACAGGGAATATTTTTTTATGCTTGAATTATATTTGGTTTAAGAAATGATAGGGCCACATTTCAAAGCGTTAGGAGTACACCATTGATGTTCCTAAGCTATTTAGATGAAGAGTAGTCTACTAGGGTTATTGAGGAATGTTACCAAGGGTTATGTGGTGGAAATTTCATGTCAAAGACCATTGCTCATAAGATTATGAGAGTAGGTTATTGTTGGCCTACACTATTCAAGAATGTAGCCAAATTTGTAAAAAAGTGTGATTCTTTCTAAAGGTGTTTTGGTAAGTTAAAGTTTGCAAGTGCACTACCCCTTACTACTATTTCAACAGAGGCTCCTTTCTAGTAGTGGGGCATAGATTTTGTAAGGGAAATAATAGAAAAGTCTAGCAACAACTATAAGTGGATATTGGTGGCCACTAACTACTTCAAAAAATGAGTGATGATAATCCCTATGAGGAATGCAACCTCAAAGGTTGTGATTGAGTTCTTTGTTAATAACATAGTTACTATATTTAGTGTGCCATCAATAATTGTTGCTAATAATGTAATGTGTTTTAGGTCCCAATATTTTTTTGACATGTGATCGTAGTACAAAATCTCTTTAACACATTCATCCCCTTATCATCCACATGGAAATGAACAAGAATAATCCAACAATAAAAGAATCATGAACATCACCATGAAAACATTGGATGCTAATAAGAAAAGAAGGTAAGATAAATTGAAAATTTCTATCTAGGCTAATAGAGTAACACACAAGGCTATTGGAAGGATTCCATTTGAATTGATATATGGTATGGAGGCTATTGCTATTATTTTGTTTCCCACTCCATAGAATTTTCCACCTATCCAAAACATTTCATTCTAATGCAGGTGGTGTTTCATGCCTCAGTGCAAACCTGGGCGGTGTTTTATGTGGTTCATCAAACCTTTCCCTTCACTACCCATACCTCTTTTATCTCCTTCAAATGTTTAACTTAGGAGGTGTTTTATGTATTTTGTCAAACTTCTATTGCCAGTGTGATGACTATTAGCCTGGGCAGTCTTTTACCATAACTTTCAAACTCGGGCGCATATTTGTGGAGTTCTTTGAACCTCTTTTATTACTGCCCATAGACATTTTTTTTCAAATTTTTAAAAGACGGTTATGTGGGGAATGATGAAAGTGACAACTACCACGTGTCCTAATATAAAATCAAGTCATTAATGTCCATCTACTCCCATGTTTTTCCATGAAGTTGTGTTTGATAAAATAGAAGGACAAACAAACATTCTTACCACGACAATTTCTAAGGACGAGCTGGAGAAGATGCACGGATCAAGTTGTAGGGTTTTCCATTAGAGGTATTTCAGTTTCCATTCATTGCAACTATTTTTTGAATTGTTTACTCCTCCATTGAAGAAATATATTTGTTGGGATTCATAACTGCACATGGCTATAAGGAAAGACTCTAGTTCGTAAATCGCTTTCCTAATGTCAATTCACAAGGGAATAGTTCAAAACTACTTTTAATTCCAAATTACAGAGCATTAAGATTCACATGTAAAGGAATAGACAATAATATCAACAAAGAATGGACACTAAATTTATGTGGGAAAACCCTTTTGGGAGAAAAACCCACCACCAAAGAAAGGCCACTTTATTCGCAGTAAAATTTTTTTACAATAAAGTTATAGATCCCTTCTTCACAGGTATTTGTTCTCTAATAACACACAACAGCTATACAATTGGCCAACCATAGTTAATTGCAACACTGTTACAATGTTCTTCTAACATACAATATGCTCAACCAAGACCAATATTTTTCCTTCTCTCTCAACACGCAACACCAATTGGTCTATCGTTTTCCTTCTATACCACCTTTGACCCTTTGATTTCTAGGAATCTACTATTCAAACTGATTCGGTTCGCTTAACTGCCAAGAAGCTCAACTGTCGACATTATCCCACATTGATGCAAAATATTAACAGTCATTAGTTTATAAACAAAAGCCCAAAGAATTTAGGTATCCATGAGTTAACCCTTTTGTTACCAACTCACTCATACACCCGCGGTCAAAACAACCATTGGCATGGTCCCACCAAAGTAAACACCCATCGATGCGTCTCTCAAAATACTAACTTCATAACCACCGCATACAAGTTAGGACTTTCCCGATCCTCGCGACAAGCTGATACTACTATTGCCCAGCTGGAGAAACCTTGAACTTTGTAACTCCCACTGTAGGTTAGAAAATTTCCAAATGTTGCGACAATGAAGGAGATTGGCTAGGCGGGAAGTTACAAAACTTCCAAACTCCGCAACAAGGTTCTTAAGTTACAAACTCCAGCGATTGACCAACAATGAAGACCAAAGAAAAAGTAAAAAATGCTAAGTCTTGAACAAAGATACAATCCAACAAGTTGAGACACCATTTCCAACAATCTCCCATTTGACGAAGACTTATTGGCTTCCTCCAAACTCAATCTTAATGAAGGTCATGGGCTCCAAGGCCCATCGAACTAGCACACCACCTATACTTATCCGTACTCATAGGCTTTGTCAATGCATCTGCAACATTTTCCAGAGTATCCACTTTTTCTAAACAAACTTTTCCATCCTCCACCATATCACATACAAAGTGGCACTGCACATCAATATGTTTTGTCCTAGCATGAAAAGTAGGATTTTTTTCCAGACAAATAGCACTCTGACTGTCACAGTAAATTGTAATCTTCCCTGCATCAAACCCAATGTTATAAAACAAACGTTTTAACCAAATTGATTCCTTACAGGCATGTGTAGCTGCCTTGTACTCAGCTTCAGTAGTGGATTGAGCGACTACAGCCTGTCGCTTACTCATCCGACTAATTGCACCACCATTCAACATGAAAATTTATCCATTGGTGGATCTTCTGCTGTCAATGTCCCCTACCCAATCAAAATCCACATACCCATGAATGTTGAAAGTCCTCTGTGATTCAACCAAATTTCCATGGTAACACAAAGCATATTATGAAGTGCCCTTTAGATATCTAAACACTCTTTTCATAGCATCCCAATGTGTCCTTCCTGGATTTTCCATAAAATGACTAAGTACTCCCACTACTTGGGCAATGTCTTGCCTTATACAAACCATTGCATACATTAAATTTCCAACTGCACTAGCATAAGGCACTCTGGTCATGTCCTCCATCTTAGTAGGAGATTTTGGGCAATCTTCAACATATAGCTTTGTTCCCTGCAAAACTGGAACAACTAGTTGATTGCAATCAGTCATACTAAATCTCTTTAGAACAGTGTTAATATACTTACTTTGGTTGAGCCAAAGCTTTCTGCTTTTCCTGGCCCTAGTTATTTCCATCCCCAAAATATACCTAGCTACACCAAGATCTTTCATTTTGAACTTTGCAAACAACTGATATTTTAGATCAAAAACCATAAACTTACTATTCCCTATGAACAACATATCATCCACATATAGGGAAATAGTTAAAATATGATCATTCTCAGCTTTGTAATACACACAATGATTGGATTTTGATCTTACAAATCCTAATGACAAAAAAAATGTGTCAAATTTCTAGTACCACATTCTAGGCGACTGTTTCAAACCATATAGAGATTTCTTTAACTTGCAAACCAGGTTTTCTTTACCTTTTTCCACAAAGGGCTCAAGCTGGGACATATAAGTTTCTTCTTCAAGATCACCATGAAGAAATGTTGTCTTCACATCCATCTACTCAATCTCCAAGTCATATACTGCTGCAAGTGACAAAAGAAATCTGATAGATGTTAGCTTTGCTATCGGAGAAAAAATTTCCCCATAATCAATTCCCTCTACCTGGGAATAACCCTTCGCAACCAACCTCGCTTTATACTTTTCAACACAGCCATCCAAACCAATTTTCTTTTTAAATACCCATTTGCAGCCCATAGGCTTTCTACCTTTAGGTAATGGAACCAGATCCCAAGTATCATTCTTCTTTAATGATACCATTTATTCATTCATGGCTTCCAACTAGGAATCTGAATCAGACATTTCAGTTGCATCTTTTACAGTCCTAGGCTCATCAGTATTAGTAATCAAATCATACGCACAAGTAGAATCTAACATAGAGAACCCATACCTATCAGGTTGCTTCTTCTCACGTGTAGACCTCCTCACAGGCTGAGGTTGAGGTTGTGGTTCTCCTTCAGAACTCTTTGAGCTGCTCAAACTCTCCTCAGTTTTAGGTACACTATCAATGTGTTGTTCCTCTTTTTCTGGAGTTAGAGGTATTTCAACAACATCATTTTCTTCTTTATTTTCTTTCATCCCTGACTGCAGATCTACTGAAGAAAGTTTTAGCTCCTGAAATATTACACTTCTGTTGTAAACAACCTTTTTAGTCACAAGATTCCAAAGCTTGTATCCTTTCACACCAATGTCATAGCCAATAGAGATACATTTAACAATTTTGTTCTTGTTATCACAGGGATTTGCACCTGCATGTAGGGCTGGAAAGCTCTGCAATCCCATGTAATATTGGATCAAACTCAGGTTGTGGGTGACCTATAATGAGATTGAACCTCTAGATTCTAGGTCGGCTTCCTATTTGTTCTTCTATTTTAACTAATGAAACTGGTTGGGAAAAGGGAAGAAAGTGTTGAAATGAATGCAAAAACTAATTTTTGTTCTAGCAATGCACTTAGATAACGATGTTGCATGCAACTTGTTTCACAATTACTTTTCAATAAACCTATTAGCACAACTAAATCTAAATAGTTTAACCACATAAATAATTTATATAAAGGCTTGACTGTATTACCATCTTTGAAGGAAAAGAATGTCTTCACAACTAAAATAGTAAAATAAGTCAGACGCACAACATATAACCTGTGGAATCAAAACTTAGTTGTATACAAGCACATATGAATGAGACAGAAAAATAAAGGTTCCTGAGATTAAAACACGATAGATTCCTTATCAAATCATTCACATAGCATGACACCTTAGATTTTGAAGGAAAATACTTAGTACACTAAAAGGTAAAAGGAAAGCTTTGCAAATTGATAAAACTTGATTAACCTGTAATAACCTGCTGAATGTATATTAATCTAAAACTGAAAGTTGAGTTACAAAATATTTCTCTTTGCAGAATGCAAAATCTAAAAAATAAGAACTAGAGGAAAAAGACTAACTTTTTCCAATATATACAAAAGGAATGCACAAAGCAGCCAGTAATAGAACTGAATGAGAACTGAAGTGAAAACAACATCTCCAATGTGAAATCCAAGCATAAAAGAAAACCTTGATAAAAATAGCCCAAACTCATGCAAAAATGAGTGAACTTAGTCTCAAACTAGCCGTCAACTCATAACTGACCCATGGAGTACCCAAACTGAACTGAAAATCCCACAAAAAGTGGGCCCAAGCATGCAAAAGCCTCCTAGTTTATGTCAATCCGCCCATGATGACTGGAACTCCATCTCTGTATTGTGCATAACAATAAAGCATCAAAATTGAATTGTAGTTGAAGACTCTTGTAGAGACTACACTTTTGAACTTGAATGATTTCATAGATTTTTGAGGCACTTTAGTTATCTCTGCATCATATCTCTCCTTTATACTTTACATGATAATGGACTAAGGTATAGGATATCTCTAATTACGTAGTCTATTTCTTAAAAGGCATGTAAAAATAAAGGAGATACATCTTCTAATCAAAACTTCAATAAATTGAAGCTTGACTTAAGTAAGTCACAGGCTCCTTTAATCATTAGGATTTTTGACATAAAAGTCAAAACCACAGCATCAATAAAATGAAATGATTTTATAAAAAACCAATTTAAAAAAAATGCATCATAATTCGAATTAGGGCTTCAAGTCAAAACACTTGAACCCTAATCATTTCTCCATTCATGTTTTGCACTTTTGAAAGAGAAACTATGCTGCTTCGCCATGTAGAATAGGGTTTCTGAATCTTTTAGTGGTGATTGTGAGATATGGGGTCTTTTGGGAAAAATATTGAGCTCTTAGTGGAGAAAACTATGTGGTAAGTGCTTCTTCATCACAGGACTAGGCATGAAATGATCTCTATATTTCTATTTTTGAATATCTCTAGGCATGTATGTTGCGACCATAGCACATTTTTGATGTCTTTTGATTTGTTTGTGTCTTCTGTCTATGTTTCTCTCCTTCTGAGAGATTTTTGGCCGTGGGTTTTGAATGAGTTTCTGGGTTTTGACACTGGCCGCCATATTTTACTGTTTCTGATGGATTCTTTGCTACTTCTAGGCTTTTAAATGGAGATTTCATGTAGAGTAAGTCGCTTCATCTCAGATTTGAACATTTTTCTTTCATTTCAAAACATCCTTTGGATCTATAGCCGCGACCATGCCATATATTCTGATGCATTTTGTTTTTCCATTCTCTATTGATGTCCTCTCCATTATGAGGTCGCCATTATTGAGCTTGGCTTGAGCTTTTCACCACGTTTGAAAATATCCTCTCACAAAAAATAAGAGGTAAGATTTCCTCCATGTAACCTTGTATTTCCTTTAGCATTTTTTGGATAATATTATTGAGGGCAAGATAATGAAAATATTTGCATTTCCTATACATTTAGTGAAGGAAATAAGGAAATTTCTGCATATTTTTGTCATAGAAAGTTGCGGCCTCTCCTTTGCATTTTTGGGTATCTCTCATCCTAATGATAAAACACTCGATTTGAGCCAGACGCATAGTAAACAATAATGAAAACTTGGCATTTAGTTTATTACTTTCAGAAAAAATATGAAGCCCTCATGTATATCATGGTCGTTGCCTCTATATCTTTTGGGTTTTGCAATTTATGTATCTATGCTTACAAAGAGATGTCTTCATTCTGAGATATTAGATGGATATTATCTTTGTATCTTGATTTCCAGACTGTGATATTTGAAGTCATTTGCATTTGAGATCTCTGTAGGATATGCTTTTTGTTATCATCCTTGTAGACTTGTTCCATTTCTATGATATTGGACAGTCACCCCTCATATGATCATAGCATTTTTGAGTGCTCTGTTGTTGAGGCTGTCATGTTGCTAACTGGATCAGAATAAAGAGCTTTGCATTTGGGCCATTATGGCTGTGATGACAAATGTAATTTCATTTTTCTCTTTTATATTTGCTTGTCAAGCGGAAGCTTAGAAGAAAACCTCATTGGTTTGTTACTCTATTGTCTTTTATGCTCTGAAACATATTAACTGCTCCCGTATATGCTACCTTTCATTGAAAACTAATTGAAACCTTCTTGACCCATCTCAAACATATAAATATGGAGCACATTTTTCTATTCTAAAACATTGCTCTAGACTGCATATATAAGTTTCTGTAAATGACAGTTTCTCTTCTATTAATTCTTTATAAGAAACTTGCATTGTATTTGACTACTTCATTGAATGGATTACCATCTTTGACTATTTGTGCCAGTGTTGTTCAAGCTCCTTATACATGCTCACTGTTATTATTGCCTTGACTGTGATTGATCTTTGAATATGGATTTTAAGCAATGTTATCTTGGTTGTTCTCAACCATCATGATGCAAATTATGCTCCTTTTGATAAATGATTAAATACATTGACCTTGTTGCTCTAATATAATCATTCAGAAGTGTTACTTATTGCTCACTGTAATTCCATGTGTTGTTGTTCCTTTTGAATTATGAGAAAAAGGATGATTTGCTCAATCTTTTTTTGTCATAATGGATCAAAGGTTGCTCTTGTGAATTCCTCTTGTTATAGCAATCCTTTCTTGATGATTGTAATTGAATATCTGATAACTCTCAAATAATGATGTGAATGAGAGGTGTCCTTTCGATATGCCAATCTCAACCCTTGTGGGAGCCCGTTTTTCTCCACATATCTGATGAAATTAATCATAAATATAATGAACCTATTCTTGCACATTTAAACAAACATGTTAGAAAAATAAATGAAGTTGAAAGCTTCCATTGAATTATGTTTTCTTTTGAACAGTGAAATCATTTGATGGATTCCTGATCGAATGTGCGTTATATTTTTGTTGGTAGTGTAGGCATAAGATAGGATATGATTTTTCATTGCTTAGATACCATCTCTAATACCACATTTCATCATATTTGTAGATGCTTTTGAGCCTAGAGTTGGATCAATTTGAAAGCACAACAACTGAAGAATTCAAGTGTAATGATGATTCGTCATTCCAGGCAATGACGAATCACCTTCTATCTTATGTTTACATTATTTCCAGTTGTATGATATACATTTCTTTTTTCTATTCATCATTTGATACTAAATATAAAATTGGCTACTCCCGCGGCTTGTGCGGGACTTCAATTTTTCCAATATGAATAAAAACATCATCCGTTTATGCAAATTTATGAGTTCTTCTATTACAAACATTTGCATAATCAAAATTTGAAATTCAATGAATACTTTTAGCAGAAATTTTGCACCTTTTTGTGATGAATATAATTCAGCTCCACCTGTTTTGAGCTGTAGCTAAAAATAGGTAACAGTTCTCCAATTTAGATCTCTTCACATCTGGCACATAAACATATGATTCACAGCCAAAGACACAAATATGTCTCAGAGAGGGCTTCTTACCAGACCAAGCTTCCATAGGTGTTTTTTCAACAAGTGCTAACGAAGGAGACTGATTCAACAAGTAACATGTTGTAGCCATAGCCTTAGCCCAAAACTTCTGCTCCAAGCTAGCATTGCTTAACATACTTCTTTCCTTCTCCATTAGCGTCCTGTTCAACTTTTCAGCAACTCCATTTTGTTGTAGAGTGTAAGGTGTTGTTCTATGCCTCTTAATCCCATGGTCTTTGCAATACCTTTCAAAATCTCCAGAATAGAATTCACCACCATTATCTGTCCTTAAGCATTTAATTTTTCTTCCAGTTTTATTTTCTACAAGGTTCTTAAATTCCTTAAACCGACTGAACACTTATGATTTACTTTTCAAAAAATATACAAATGCCCTCCTCAAATAATCATCAATAAAAGATACATAGTATTTTGAATTCGACAACGAAGGAACATTTACTAGACCAAAAAAATCAGAGTGAATATAATCTCGAACACCAGAAGATTTGTGAGGACTAGAGTAAAAAGAAACACAATGATGTTTACCATATATACAATGTTCATAGAATTCAAATTCCAGATTACAATCATCAAGCCCCTCAACCAGGTTTTTATTTTTCAAGGCTTTTAAACCTTTTTCACCAATGTGACCGAGCCTTTGATGCCAAAGCATAGTCTTCTCTACTGGAAGTTTAACCTCCAAATAATTTTCCCCTATAGGGACTTCAGTCTCCTCTACATGAACAACATTCTATGATTTTGTAGAGACACTATTACATTGAACAACAAGTGTGTCCAGCTCATACAGAGTACCTATTCGGGAACCCCTAGCTAGCACCATTGAGCCTCTAGTCATTTTACAACCATTGCTTGAGAATGAGACTTGTACTCCAACATCATTTAGCTTACTTACAGAAAGTAAATTCTGAGCCAGACCTGGTATATGCATTATGCCATCAATTCCCTTAATTCTTCCATCGAGAAACTGAATTCTGACTCTTCCACGACCAACAATTTCCAAAGATAAATCACTTGCTAAATACACCTTTCCACCATCGTATTTTTCATACCTTGTAAACCAATCTCTATGAGATGTCATGTGGTAAGATGCTCCAGAATCAATCAACCAAACATCATCTAATGCCTGAGTTGCCAAGGCTGCAATGAAGGCATCTGCATCACTTTGAGAAGAATCATTATCAAAAGAGTTCTTCTTCTTCTTCTTCTCCTCTTTGCAGTCCTTTCAAACATGACCAGGCTGCACATAGTTCCATCACTTCACCTTGGACTTTTTTCTAGGAGAGTTTGATCTCCCTTCTGATTTTGATTTGTAATTTTTATCCTTCTTTCTTTCTTCTTTCGATCTGCCTCGAATAGCAAGAGCCTCCTTCGCCATCTCAGAAGATTTCCTTCTGATCTCTTCTGATAACAAAGAAGAAAGAATTCCTTCCATCTTAAAAGTGGATGTCATACTCCCAATAGCCATCACTAAGTGATCCCAAGAATCGGGAAAAGAACACAACAATAGCATACAATGATCTTCATCAATCTTCACACCCACAAATGCTAATTGAGCAATCAATGTGTTAAATGTATTCAGATGATCAGCCACATATACCACTTCCTCAATCTTCAAAGAGTATAACTTCTTCCTTAAGAACACCTTATTCACCAAGGACTTTTCCTAATAAATGTCTCCAAGCTTCTTCCACAAAGAAGATACAGATTTATCTTTGTGAACGTTCAGGAGAACAAAGTCTTCCAAACAGAGTCTTATCAACCCTTTTTCTTTTCTCTCTGCAAGATCCCAATCTTCTTGCTTCATTCTAGAAGGTTTCGTTCCAGACACAACAAGCCAAAGATCATGATCCACCACCAGGTCTTCCATTTTGAGTTTCCACAACTCAAAATTGCTACCATTGAATTTCTCAATTTCAATCTTTCCTGATGTACTTGCCATTTCCATCACAATCTGTAATTTAAATTATCAAACTTCTACAAGACTCCCACTAAATAGAATTGACACAAAAAACCCAACCTACCCACAAGTATAACACAATTGGCAATGCTTTGATAACACTTGTATGGAAAGAATCTAATGCAAAAATCGCTTTCCAAATGTCAATTCATAGGGGAATAGTGCAGAAGTACTTTTAATTCCAAATTTTAGAGCATTAATATTCACACATAAAAGAATAGACAATAATATCAATAGATAATGGACACCAAATTTACGTGGGAAAACCCTTTCGATAGGAAAACTAACCACCAAAGAAAGGCCACTTTATTCACAGTAAAAACAAATTTACAATAAAGTTACAAATCCCTTATTCACATGTATTTGTTCTCTGATAACACACAACAACTATACAATTGGCCAACCACAGTTAATCGTAGCACTATTACAATGTTCTTCTAACATATAGTATGCTCAGCCGAGACCAATATTTTTCCTTCTCTCTCAACACGCAACACCAATCAATTCATCATTTTCCTACTATACCACCTTCGACCCTTTGATTTCTAGGAATGTACTGTTCAAACCGATTTGGTTCGCTTAACTACCAAGAAGCTCAACCGTTGAAATTATCCCACATTGACACGAAATATTAATAGTCATTAGTTTACAAATAAAAGCTTGAAGACTTTAGGTATGCATGAGTTAGCCCTTTTGTTACCAACTCACTAGTACACCTGCAGTTAAAACAACCATCGACATGATCCCACCGAAGTAAACACCCATCAATGCGTCGCTCAAAATACTAACTTGATAAGAACCACATACAAGTTAGGACTTTCCTGATCCCCGCGACAAGCCAATACCACTGTCGCCCAGTCGAAGAAACCTTGAACTTTTTAACTCCCACTACAGGTTAGAAATTTTCCAAATGTTGTGATAATGAAGGAGATCGGCCAGTCAGGAAGTTACAAAACTTCCAAACTCTGCGACAAGGTTCTTAAGTTACAAGCTCTAGTGATTGACTGAAAATGAAGACCAAAGAAAAAGTAAAAAATGCTAAATCTTCAACAAAGATACAAGCCAACAAGTTGAGACACCATTCCCAACAATGGCAAGGGTTGAATATGCTGGCGATGAATATATATCTGGGTTAACCTATGAGGGACCAGAAATTGGCGATAGCTGGTTAGGGCCTATTAATTTAGATGAATTGCAGAGAAAATTCAACCAACCTGACCCTTCCCCTATTATTGAAAGAGTAGTAAGTAGTGGGTTAATGGAGGCCACCACATTTCCAACAACAATGCAATGTCCTGAATTAGCATTGGAATGTATCAGACATTATAACACACAGACATAAGAGTTTAGGACATAAGATAATAGACTCATTTTGAAAATTCAAAGGTCTACCTTTGTGTCTTGTTTAAGGACTCTAGAAAGGGACGAATACTCGCCTATGGACATGACCAGTTCTCAAATTGAGTTCACTGCCAAGAAAGGGGTTTATAGAAATGTAATAGAAAAGAGCTAGCTAGCCAAACCTAAGAAGGGCAAGTCTCAACTGCCTCACAACCTGCACAAGAATCGCTTTGCAGATGAAGTGGCAGATATTGTTGTGTTGCTGCATAGGGTCAGGGGTAGTGAGAATGTTCATAGTTTTGAAGAATGAATGTATTTTTTCATCCAAATCATACTAAATGGGGAGAAATTCTTGGATTGGGCTAAGATTATTAGTGACCACATGCATGAGTTGATGAAATTCTTCACTCTAAATAGGTTTTTCTCCATGTCGTCATATTTGATATATGCCCTTTCCAACACCTGACCCTGGCCTGGATTAAGGCCAAGTGACCTACCACCAGAAAAGGTACCAATTTATGACTACTTTGATAAGCTCCAATTACACAAAAGCTTCTTACATTTCCAATGGATTGCTGACACTTTTACTATGAGGATGGCCAGAGAATTGCAAGGATGTTCAACAATGAGGTTGTCTCCAGAGGCTATGCAATTTTTTAATTTTTATGGTAGTCAATTTATCCAATTTCAAAGGGTTTCATATATAAGAGTAGGAAGGTATGCTGGTTTTCCTATTAAATTTCCTAAGTATCCTGAAGATAAGTGGGTGCTTATTGAGGTTAGCAGGCAATTGGCTGATGTTAACAGATTTTGCCAAGGTAGAAAGAGGTTGACAGTTAGTTTTCCATTCGGTTTTGGTGCATATAGCTGCCAATCTATGTCTGATGCTTTGAATATTGAAACAAAATTGTCTAGGTATGACATGCCCTCATATGATGAGTGTGTTGCTTTTGACTTGAAAGACTATGTTAAGGATAGCTTGAAGCTAGGCCCTACCTACAATCACCAACCCAACCTCAAAGACTACTAGGTTGATTGCTTTGATGAATATGAGGTAAGAAAAAGGAGTTGGATGAGATTAACGGTGGATCAAATTATCATTTATGACTTGAAATGGGACTTGTAGGGTATTATTGAAGATGGGTTTGACATAGTTGACCCAATATATACCTAATTCATAGAGAATCAACCCATCGCTACAATGGATTGGAGTTTTAAAGAAAAGGAAACTATTAAAACCAAAACTATTGATGTTCTGACTAGAACCACATAATGGGTGACTAAAAAGAAAACTAAACAATCTCACTCCTATTCTAGATTAAAGGATTCACGGTTTGCTAAAAGTACCTCCCACGCCTCTGCTAGCAGGCAATCAACTAGTAATGCTCCTCAATATTTATCATTAGGTGGCCAAGGATGCGGTGATGGTGATCCACTAGATAAAAACGTATATTCACAAGCCTGTGGGGATGATATTTTCAATCTTCTTGTTCTAGAGAAGGATAATGAAGGAGAAGAGGAAGAGGAGGGATTAGAAAACTTGGATGTTGATTCTCCTCCCTCTCAAAATGAATCACCCGTCAGAGAGGTAAGCCCTTCTCAAGGGCCAAGAACAACTACACTAGCAAAAGATACCCCTCCAGTCAGTCAGACACTATTTGAGTCCCCAGGCTTCAAGACAACTAAGGTTGCAGTAACCCTAGCCTGGCTAGAAGATTCACTCTCCCGAAAAAGGAAAGCTATACAGTCTAACTTTCCTAAGCAAGATATGGTAGGTCAATTGCTACAAAGGACTACTCCTAAAACTAAGAAGCTAAAGACTATTGCTAGGCTTATAGATGACACAAAATCAGGGACACTCAAGTTGGAAATTGCACACCCTTTTGTACAGAGAGATGTCTCCCAAGCGGTGGAAAGTGATTTTGAAGTGAATAGGGTCAATCTTGGTCCTCCTACAAGGGATAGTGATGTTCAAACATTTTAGGTATCAACATCCAAGATGGTTGAGAGATCAAGGAAAGACAAAGAAAGCAAAGATGAGTTAAAAGCTTAGGTTAGGAACTTAACTGCATGTTTGAATTCTATTTTTGAAGTTGTTCCACAACCTATCTCTCAAGTAGATGCTTCTGTTGATTCTCTCACTGCGGCTGGAAAGGGGGCCCTAATTAAAGTCAAAAGTAGTCAAAGTTTAAGTCGGGCTATAGAGGATTGGAATGAATCCCTCATCAAGAAGGGAAATCTTGTCATTTCTAAATCTTGCAAACACTTCCAAGAGGAAAATACTCTAAAAGCCACCATAGGGGATGAAGCCATTGCTATTGAAAAAGAAGAGAAATTGTGGGTTAACTATCAAATTGAATTAAAGTTACCGATGAGCTTAGATATGGAAAAACTGGCTGCAGACCAAATCATACCTAACGCTTCAGATACCCGCTACCTGTCATGGACTAAAGGTGTAGAATGGAAACTAGAAGTTTCTAAACAAAGCCTATAGAAGCTTAAAGAGATCATCAATGAGTGTGTTTCCATTTCAAATGAAGCATTGAGCACCTTGGTGGCTCTTAGTCTATTAAAAGATAAAGATGGAATAGGAGATGACGTAGACACTAGAAGCTTAACAACTGATTTCCAGAAAATGCTTAAAGAAGCTCTTGACTTACCCACTCTTAATGTTGAACACTTGCAAAGGCTAAGTGAATTACACCTAGTATCATCTCAGGAAATGGACCTTATGAAAGCTTGCGAGTAGTGCATGGAAACGACTAAAGATCTTCATCTGACCTAGAAGGTGAGGATGAAAAATGTAACTATTCCCCAACATAAGGACCCGATGCATACCCTAAAGACTTTTTAGGCATGGCATAAGAGACCTTGGTGACCCAGGAAGCTGGAAATTAAGCAACATTGCCATAATAGCATGGCTCCCCTTTGTTTCTTTTATGTTTCTTTCATTTAATTGTCTATGAACATGAAGAGGAAAGACTCACCTGCCTATTTAAATTGTATCTATTTTCATATGCTCTCTCTAGACATTCTTTGCAAGTTTTTCTCAGTACTATTGAAAAATGAAATTACTATTTTGTTTGTGTGCAATTGGATGAAGTTAATCTGATTTCTTAAATATTTGTATTTAAGAATATCTCATGCATGTCTTATCTTGGTATGAGGAGTGCATTTGTTACATTAATTTCATTTCTCATATGGTATTGAGTAGATGCTCTTCTTCAAACTATTAATTAGTCTTTGTGCTAATACTTCTATTCATTGTAGT
This sequence comes from Sequoia sempervirens, assembly GCA_007258455.2. Lineage (NCBI taxonomy): Eukaryota > Viridiplantae > Streptophyta > Pinopsida > Cupressales > Cupressaceae > Sequoia > Sequoia sempervirens. Next base: position 70,075 of record VDFB02291096.1, read on the forward strand.
ATGCACTTGATATTTACAATTTTCTGATATTGGGTATGCCTTTTCTGCTTTCTGGTTAAAAGCATACATTATGTTTTGTTTATCATTGTTCTAATTCATTTAAAATCATATGAGGGAGTTGTACCTCATAAGAATTCACAGGATATTCATCTTTTCTTTAAAGATTGATATTCAGAGCTGTTGGATAATTCTTTTACACCTTGCAAGCATTTAATTGTAAGTTATTAAGGTGTAAAAATTTGTTAACCAACAAAGGCCAAATTGCCAATCAACCTTGATTTCCTATGTTCAAATTGCTATAGAAGATTGACGGGGAAGAAATAAGTGTCATTCCCCAAAGAATACATGAGTTGATCAAATTGGAGAAGACAAGGAGGGCTTCCTATGAGAGGAATTTTTTGAGACAATATAAATTAGGTACCTCTTTCATAAGAGGGCTATCAATAGGGAGTTTCAGATTGGGGATCTTGTCCTCATGTGGGATTCCAAGTTTGAGGATAAGAGAAAACATGGAAAATTTGACACCTTATGGGTTTGACCTTATTAGATTGTTGAATCATATGGTCAAGGAACATTCTACCTTAGGAGTCTTGATGAGGATCTCACAAAGCTATTGGTTCATGGTCAACATCTCAATTATTATTTCTCCTAAGGGTGATGTTCTAGGAATCTATGTAATATTAGTCTTTTCAGTTGCTTTTCTGTTGTGTTCTTGTGTATATTGTTCTCTTTATGCAATCATGACCCATGTTTGTTATGATGAAGTGTAAGTTAGTCTTGGTATCTATTTCTCTCCAATTTTTGTTTTCTCTAAAAGATCTAGTTTCTCATTATGCCTCCAAGAGACACACATCCCCACTTTGAGAAATTCTAAATGGGCCACATTGCTTAAGGGTGCCTCTAGATGTTATATAAGCCCCCTTGTTCATGTCTTAGTCAAATAGACTAGTTGAATAAAAACAAAATAAATGACTAAGTATTATGTTTTTAGGCTTTCAATATTTCAATGGTTCTCATCCTTGCATGGTCTACCCTATTGGCCTTAGCTCCTCACTTTAATCCTTGCAAAAAATAAGGTTATGTTATATTTTTCAACCTATTGTCCCATTGGTCCTCCCCTTATTTACCCAACTCTCTGAAGTTCCCCCATTTCCCCATCATCAAATCCCAAAGCTTCTAAAACTCAAAGATTTTGTTGGCATTTGGCCTATCGGAGTCCCCCTTTCACTACTGAATTTGACTCCATTTTCTGACAAATGTTCGTCGATCATTTGACAAACATTTGTCAAAAAATCGACAAATTGATGAAAGAATTTTTGTCACCATCTTTTCGTCAAAATTTTGATGACGAATTAAATGTCAAAATAATGACGCATATTCATTGGTTATCAACATCATAAAATGACTCAAATGTTTGTTGGAATATCGATGACAACTTCATGTATCCATCGATGAATTATAAACAAAATGCAATTGCAATGGCTCTTCAAAGCATCGAAACAACACTAGAAGTTCATCACCATTTCAAAAAAATGGGCAAGGAGTTATGACGAAGCCTTCGTCATAGCTATAGCAACTTCTTCAGACCTTTTCAGTGATTCATTGGTGGAATTCGTCGAAATTGCGATGAAACAATGCAATTTTTTTTTCAAAAATATTCGTTGAAATGTACCATCATGGAGACTCTTGGAAATGACCACCGAAGCCAACCCATCAGTGAGAGATCAATCATTGGCATAGGATAAAAAAATCACTCTGATAGTCCATGTCTTGCCAATGACTTCCGTCGCCAAGACAGATCCAATGTCACACCAATCTGACCTCTTTAGGAGTTTTAAACAGACCTACACCATGTCATCATGGAGACTCTTGGCGATGACCACCGAAGCCAACCCATCGGTGAGAGATCAGTCATCAGCACAAGATATAAAACTCACTCTGATAGTCCATGTCTTGTCGATGACTTCTGTCAGCAAGACAAATCCAATGTCACACCGATCTAACCTCTTCAGGAGTTTTGAACACTGCTGGTTATCAGTAAGACATTCTAAGGGTCTCGCCGATTAAACAAGTGTCTAAGCGCAAGTAAACAGATGGAACCTATTAATTTTATTATTTTGGGGTTCTTTAAATCATAGAATAGATACCATCTTCTTGTGTATAATGTACTTATATTCATATTTGAATTCGAGACCAATTGTCATTGCACATCCCATTTTACTTGCACAGAGTATTCTATAAGCAATATATTGATAATGCCAAATGATTTATGGTGTTGTACAACTCTACCTATCATCACAATTCTGCTATTCCCCCCTAGAGAATCCTGCAAAGACAAGTTTACAATACCAAGTCAAATAATATGAAAAAGACTTATTTCCATACAGATTAAATGATTATTTTCACAATGGCAATTGTCTAATCACAACAACAATTCCATGAAAGGTTATCCATGCTTCATAAGAGATGATTGATCATACATATAGATTGCAAGATGCATAGAAAAAGCATTACACTTGAGAACAACCAAGGGCTAACAAGGGAAGGAGTTAAGAAATGTCTGGATTGAAGAGAAAATGTGTAGGGAAAATGTTGAGCAGTGTCAAGAGAACAAAGCTTGTAGAACATATTCTTGAACTAATCAAGCTCTTGAACAACTTAAACAAAATTAAAATACTAACACATACATGAGACATGTAATGAACTTCCAATATTTGCTATCTTTTTCATTAATGCAGAGGTAGGTAAAGGAGAAATAATTATAATTGTAACACTATTCATAGTCCAGTAGATTATGTTCATAATTTGTGTTCAATGGACCTCAATTTTATCATTATACTGCCCATCTAATACCATATTTTAATCTAGGGTTCAACTATCCCGTATCTAAAGAAGCACCTTCAATTAACCATTTAAAGTACTATAAAATAAGGTAAGACTTTTACTTGAGAAAGATTGGGTACACTTGTGGGATTAAAGTTCTTGCAATCATCAGGATTTATTGGCACACAGACACAACCTGCAACATATGAAGTAATGGATGACTACAAGTTAGTGAAATGGTCCTTAATATGTGACTGGTTTGCAAATTGATTGGTAGAAAATAAGGTTACAAACAGATCTACATAAAAAATTATGAGGACAATCTACTGTAATCATCAAAATAGATGAAAAGTGCAAAGGAAAGAGTCGAGCTACATCTCTAGAGCCTAAAAAAACACATGCAAGAAACATAAAAAAAAGAACAAACCAATTTTTGGATGAATATAAAATGGTGCCTTCAGCAAGTGATTCATATGCTTTCACACCTGACAGACATTAAGAAGATTTTGGTCTTCCTCTGTGAAATTAACTACTTACAGAAAAAACCTAGAAACCAATATTATATACCTCCATGTCTAGCCGAGGGTAGGTATAAGAGAAAAAAAATTCCTCAATGCAATGCCAAAAATATCAATGTGTGTAGGTTTGTATTACTCAAAATATCATTTCACTACCTAAGGAAAAATACCAAAGTGATGTTTTAAATTTCAATCTTCACATAGGATCCCTTATTGCTACACATGCATATACAAGCATTATTTGAGCTCTAAACTATTCAAATATTATGGATTTAATTAGCTATAAGATTGAAAGTTGTTGTTTAGACATAATCCATCATCTTTTACATATCTTTATTCACTCCTAGTGCTTCAGATAAATTTGTGTAAATGAGATAGAAATGTGAATCTTTTATGACAAAGAAAATTCTTAAAAGGAGGGGGGAGAGAGAAAAGGGTAGGGGGCAAGAGAATGCTTGAATGTAAAGCAAAGTATAATATTTTGATCATTATAACAATTAAATGAATCTTAAGTTTGAAGCATTAATATCATTTAGAACATTTATGATCAAGAATGAATGTAAGTAGAGAAATTTTTGCATACCTGCAAATGGTACAAAATTTTTTGGTTAAGTGGAAGCCTCCCATCAACAACAAGATCCAAATATCTGTGTATCTATCTCAATTGAGCCTCTAAACCCTTCAGAGCTGTCAATTTTTCCACTGACCTGTTATGCACAAAAGTCAAATTTTAGAGTTATGTCACCACTAAAAACAAAAGAAACAGAGCTTTGAAATCAAATCCACACACAACAAAATGTGGTATTCATACAAAGCCATACAAAAAAACTAAACTCAGAACATTGGAATGGAAACAACTTCAAATTATGATGCAGAGCATGGATTCAGGGTATAAAGAATCATTTTTATGCCACCATAGTGAAAATTTAGCACTTTCTTTCATCTTTGCATATTGGTTTGATGCTTCAAAAGATGCATTTCTTATATTGAAAAGTGCATTACCTTATTGAGATTCTCTTTATTTCAGAATAGTTTAATATTCTCTACTTAACAGGCCAACCACGTGACGGTGGAAGCTCATTTGGACCCTCTCGCCCTCCCCCCCTCACATCACTCTCAATTCCCCATACCCAATCATATAACATTAATCATTCATTCATCCATTAATAACATATAACATTCATTCATTCATCCATTAATAACATATAACATTCATTCATTAACATATAACATTCATTAATTAACATATTCACATTCATTCATTAACATATAATATTCATTCTTTCAGTTTTTACATATTATAAAAAATATGGTTGTCATGATATGATTACAATCACTTTTTTTTTGTTTCTTTTTTAAAGCTAAAAAAATCTAAAGTGGAGTATCATTTTCTAAATCATCTGTCCCCCCTTTAGTTGTTCTGCCCTCTGCTCATGATCTTAATGTACGCCTAGTCGTCTACTCACGACGTGGACGCTGCTGCAAGGGGGGTCTTCTGCAATAACAAAGAAATGTTAAATTGGTATGTTTTATTATTATTGTTACAAGCATTTCATTAATTAAAAGAACATTAGAGTGGTTCTCTTTACCTGATGGGTCTGCATCATGTTCCTGAACTTCTGTTATAGACTCATGCTCAACATGCTGAACACCCTCTAAATCCTGATCTACAGTTGAAACACAAAAGGTTACATTAACTAATACACCAATTGAAATTAAATATGTTTAAAAGAACACTAGAGTGGTCCTCTTTACTTGATGGGGCCACATCATGTTCTTGATCTTCTCTAGCCTGATCATGCTCAACACATTAATCACACTCTACATGCTCTAAAGTTGAAACACGAAAGGTTACATTAATTAATACACCAATTGCAATTAAATATGTTTAAAAGAACTTTAGAGTGGTCCTCTTTACCTGATGGGGCCACATCATGTTCCCTGATCTTCTAGCTTGATCATGCTCAACATGCTCTAAAGTACCGGGATGCACACCATGACCTTCATCTCAGGTTGTGCTCCACCCTCACCAGGCTGCATTCCAATGTCATGTGCAGTATTATCATTGCTTGAATGTTTAAAAAAATAGGCATGTAATTACTTTATGGTGGAAATTAATATTGAATAGATTGCACAAGTATTCAATTTTAAATAAACTTTATTGAATTTATTTACCTGTGTGTCGATGCAGTGGAAGATTGTGTTTTCCCCTAGTCAAGACTCTTAGGCGTTTAGCCATGACTCCATAGCCTTGCTAGAAGGAAATCTTCAGGTCCTCTTCTGGGAACTCGTGAATTCAGAGCCCTACATTTTGCATAAGATCATGAATTTTGCTTCTATGGTGTGATAAAACCAAAATTGTTTTCAATTTATTATTTGGATACAATATTTCATTTATTGATACTTCCTTACAATTTGTGGGCTAATTTCATATAACCACCAGAGCCAAGTTTGTGTTGCCCGTGTTTTTCTAGTCTTGCCTTTGTTGCCTTCGATGTGTTGGGAAGCCTATGAAAGTTTGAAATACGTTAGATTATGTAAAAAGAAAGAGTAATCAGTATATAATTACATTGTTGATAGTATCACATACCTTCCTTGGCCCGGTGGTGTCTTTCCTTTTTTCTTTTCAGCCTTCTCCTTTCCATCCGACACCAGGTCCTTCCACTCCCTCTCTGGAATCATGGGGGGATGCTCGTAATTTTTTTTTCTTCTATAAATGTGACCTATATTGGTCCCTCACATACTTTAGATAGGTACTAGCTTTCTTATGGACCTTGGTTCAGTTGAATGTTTTATCACCGAACAACACAACTAAATGGTTAATGAGCTCATCTTTTAAATCTTGATTTTGGACATTCCACCGTGTACGTATGGTGGGCTCAAAGAGATCCAATGTAATATCACTTAGATGTTTATAAAAAACATCATTTCTTGCAAAATGATCATGGGATCAATAGTCTAAAAAGAGTGATCAATAAGTAAATTTCAATTGGATTATATATAATAATAATTAAAACATTTTAAAGTACCTGGGACCTCTATCTTTATGGGAACGAAATAATCGGTCACCACAAATGTGACTAGCAATGTTCCCATACTAGTAATACGAGAAGATCCGGGAAATGCTACTAAAATATCACTAGTACTAGTGGCCTCTGCATCCCCAGGTACATGTCCTGACACATGTTCTGGCATGTGTTCACTGCCAGAGGGTGAATTAATGGATGCTTGCATGGTATGTGTTGCCAACATTTCAGACGATAATATAGGCACAGATGATGGGGTCAGATGATGTGATATATGCGCAGAAAGATCAGGATGGACACTTGTACCAACCCCTACTCTTCGAGTAGCACTTGCAGTACCCTGATCATGGCCAGGAGCATCATGAGGACGTAAAAAATCCTATAAAAACAACACATATTTTAGTTCATGACATAAAAGAGTACAAAATATAAAACCATGAATGAACTTATGTTATAATTAAAGACCTCATGACAACTTACTTGTGAGTTTTGTGATCTCTTAGTCAATATTTTAACCCTCTCTTATCTCATCTATTTGAGGCACTATGAATAACAACTTAAGGATTTCTTCATTGCATTTTTTTGGGTCTTCCTTATCATATCGAGAGGGTTTGTTGAATAAGTGATGTCATCATCACATAATATTGACTGCACCTCCCTATGGATGCTCTTGTCTACTGCTGGTGCCTTTCCCTGATCAGTCGACTGCAACAAGAATATTAAAAACATTATCAAAATTAACCCAATAAACTTATAAAAAAAACATAATATTAAAACATTTTGCTCATATCTAATTTGTACAATTACAATGAGGTAAACCTGTCGGGTAGAAGCACCTGAAGATACATCGCGATCTATGCTTTGGGCCAGAGCCTTATTCGTATGATCAATGTCCCACTGTGACAAAAATTAAATATAAAAAAACATTACCAAAATGAAACCAATAGACTTACGGAAAAAAAACATAAGAATTGTTACCAAATTTTCACCTACAGGCTCAATCAGGATGAGCTATCTATGTTTCAAAATGAATGGTTCATTTTAAACCTTCTATGTTACATTCAATTATACAAATGAAACAACTTTACAAGATTACAAGAATACAAAAGTATTACATTCATACAAGTGAATGAGACATAAAAGATTTTACAATCTTTCTGAAAATGTAATCTTTATTGAATGTAATAAGATACATGTGTCTCACACAGCAAGTCGTGAGATTGACTTTTCCTTGATACAAATAAAGACAAATTAATAGATGAATAAATAAAGGAAAATAAATGTGCATGTAAGATGGATGACCGGTCATTGCCTGAATGACTGGTTAGTGTTTGTCTCGCTTCGATGTTGTCCTCATTGCTTGTCCTTCCTAGTTTCCATGTGCTCCTGTTCTTGCAGTAGTCAAGCAATGTATTAGAGTTATACTCTAAGCAATGAAAGGTCATAACCATACACGATCATTTATATCATCCACCTATGCATGTATTAACTCATCTCCATGTGCATTAAAGATCAATGAATGCCTTAGGTGTCTAGGAAAACCATTTGGTCAACGTACACACAAAAGACAGTCATTTTTTCTAACTTGTTTGTTCCATGTGCAGCTATAGGTGTAATTATTTTTCAAATCAAATGAGTGGAGATAAATGTGGCTCCCATGAGGGTTGAGCCCAACTCATTATATATGCATAAATTTTAGGTGCATTTCAGTACATTCAATGTAGATTACAATAACAATGTTTGCTGATTGAAGCAATAAGTATTCAAATGTAAATGAAGCTAAGGTACCAGTGCAGGTCATAAAGAAAGATTCATAGTAGGCTTGCAGAAGATAGAGACAAAAATATTTCTCATTTCATGGTGGTCCACTCAAGAAGGGGTTTATCATTCACAACAGTGAATTGATAAATTCACTGGTATAATTAATAAGCAACTACACAATGGAACCACAATGAAACAATAAAGATCAAATATGATGATAGCCATGGAGATGAGAAATTACTCAGCAAAAAATAAAATCCTCTTTCTTGTAATTTGAATATGAAGTAAAGTCCTCAACAAGAGATGAAACTACAGTATGCATGATGACAGGAACATAGAGAAATTAAGCTACAACAATAATCAGATCAAATAATACAACCAAATACATTCATGACATGGTGCTCAGAAAAAGAGCAATGCATATTACAGTAAGCTATAGGAGTTTTGAGGAAAAGTGTCTCATAATTATGCTTTGATGAAATAATCAAGAGAAGATGGAGTCAACAGATTCTGATAATAATGATAAAACATGGCTAAATTTTGCAGGCAACAATGAGATTCATCAAGCATAATAGCATGATAGTGAAGCTTAATGAAGTGCTACAATGACTCCAATAACTCAGTTTCACCTCATAGTGACAAAAAAACTATACAACATTCAACTACACATCAAAAGATACAATTGATACTAGTTTGCAATGATTTTTTTGCAATCACAATGAATGGTGTTATCAATCTCTTTGAAGAAACTCATTGGATACTTTGTGCCAGTAATAAATTTTGTGAATAAATCTTTTTAAAATAAAGGTTATGTAAAGACCAGTTACTGACAGTTCAGATCATCAACAGAGCCTTCAAAGTTTTAATCCATGAAAGAGAGAAAAAGGCCATGACCTGTGTAGTGTATTTATTCAAAATTCATTACACATTTTTTGGCACAACAAGTTATAAGAACAATTTTGCAAGACAGGGCCCTTCAACTACTTTCAGGAATGGAGAGAATCTTAAATTTTCTTTTTGTACAGAACTGGAAATGTTTTCTTGCAATAATCTTCAAAAATAGAAATACCCAGAAGGCCAAACTTTAGTTCTTCAGAATGTGAAAGCATGGCGTGGGTTTAACAACACAAAGATGCATATACATAAAGGAAAAACCCAGAGAACCATAAAATATTTCCAGTGACTATTCGGTTTGATAATAAGGCCGAGCCTTAGCCATTTTCAAAAAAATGAGAAGTGAATCATGGAGCGGATTTGATAACCCTACAAGCATATAATCATGGATAGATTTACATCTGCAGAAGAATTCTAAAATTGTTAAAGAAAAGGGGTATGAGAAAGTTTCCTTTGAAAGGATCAACAAAAATATCAACAGAGCTTAATACTCAAATGTGCAAAATGTATGGTTGTAGCTACATAATGGAGAGAAATGCTTTCAAATACCACAGTAAGAGCTTCTCATACTTTTTATGGCAGCTGGATAAAGAAGAGAAACACATAAATCTGCTATAAAGTCTTCTTCAAAGCCTTTAAATCATAATTTTCATGACAGATAAATGAAATACTCATAGAGAAATAACAAGGAAGAAAAACGTCCATTGTTTCTTCATCATAGAGCTCAAGTAAATTTTTATGCATAAAAATGAAAGGAAAGAACAAAATGCGTACTCACAGTTGATTTAACTGGGCTGTATTGTGTTTATTTGCACAAAATCTATTGAAAATGCCTCTGATTAGTTGTAGGATTCATCATTGAAGTTGTAGATCAAGCCCTCAAACCCTATGGCGGCAGAAGAAGCTTCCTTGTGAAGTTTCAATATCGAATGAAATGAATTTTCATTTTTCTTTTCTCTTACTTAGGGTTAAAACCCTAAATGGTCGATAGGAAAACTTTCATTTTTATGACCATGTTTTTAAATAAAACAATGCAACTATTATACTATGGCCTCCTTATTCCTTAGGCTTTTAGTTATTTTTTACTATGATTCTCAACTTGGAAATTCCTATTGATTAGGAGTTTTAGCTGATACATGAAGATATGAAGTCTTTTATTTTTGGAATTTGTTTATATTGTAAATGATTAATGTAAGTGATACTTTATAAATCACTTATTTTAAATCATTATTTTTCTTTAAATGCAAAAAATAGAAACATATGCTTATATGACAAAGTATTAGGAGAGAAAGATGGAAAGTCTTTTATGATTTGCTAAAAAATGGGGAAGTTGTGAATTGTTTTCAAAACACAGGCCACAAATGATGGGAGGTTATTTTCAATTTGGGAATGCAAGGAGAGAATCTAGGAGCTAATTTATTGAGTTTTTATGTTGGGCATGGTCAAATTGACCTTTTCAACCTTTTATGAGCTCTTTTGGAGAAGATTTACATACTAGATTTTAGGTTTTGAGAGTGCTTACGAAAATGAGGTTTCTAGAACCTTATTTTGTGGAGCAACTTAGGAGTTTGGCTACTTAGCCATATTGTAACTCATTTTGAGTCAATTCTGGATATGCAGATAGAGACTTTGTGACTTTGAGAGTCCCTTGTCACACTTTTGCAAGTTTTGTAACTCATTTGGAGCATAATATACAAAATTTACCTTGGTTACTATTGATGGTTCAATTTACCTTCTTGTTCTTGCAAAGTATTGTACATTTTTAGGTGATTGATCAAGTTATTTTGTGAAGTTTTTCTATTTCCTTATAACTTTGTCTCATGTTTGCATACCTTTCTTTGCAAAAGTAGCATTATATAGGTTACAAACTGTGCTTACAGAATTGTACATGAATTTTAATTTGTGGAAATTACTTTTCCTTCTTGAAAGTGTGTGTAAGTCAAACCTGTTTGTGAAACACTTATGCATAACCTATAGAAACTTGATGTGTAATCTCATATCCACCATCAATATTCAAGTGTAATTTGAGTATCCCATAGCTCTTGTCAATTTGGTGTATCACCCATTTCATTTCATATTTTTAGTATTCTTCATTTTATGCAGCCATATTCTTACCCTTTTCCCATCAAGTTTGTAGTTTAGGTGATAATACCAGTTAGGAACCGGCCTAGAACCCAAAGGTTTCACTTCATTCTAAGTGTCACACATAGAAGTGAATCCAATGTTTGACCAAAATTGCTAAAACTTGTGTAGTTCAGAAACAAGTGCAAATTTTGGTAACTAACAAGAATAAAATGGTATATTGGAATCATTAATTGGAGGTTGGGTAAAATGGTACATAGTACGTACCACCCCCATAGTAACTGTGTTTGTAACTAAGCGATTCAAATTGTAATTGATTAGCAACCCTTCCCCTACAGTTATTGATTTTATCGCACATACGAATACATGGTTTCCCTTGCGCACCTCGAATATGCAATTGGGTTGCTTATTTGTTGACCCAAGTCGTGTACTATTTATAAACTCTGCAATATTCCCTAATGATTTTGGCCTTCCATCAATGTACATAGCCACTCCTTTATTTTGGTCCTTATCTTTTAGCTGTATATAATTTGCTGACAATGCATACCTACGCATACTTCATGTATATCGAACCAGTTGCATCCAATCTTTGTAACTGTAATAGGGTTCGACATACTCCATCAATTCAGTAACTTTTTCATAACAGACCTTTATGTCATCCATGCAAAATAGGCCCAAACCATGTAATGACGATGGTGCTATGCGATATATCCTCTCATTGACACAAAAATCAGTGTTTATTGGAGGAAGTTCCTTGGGTACCCATTGTTTTTGTAGATCATGTTTGTACCTCAAGGGCACCTCAACATTGCCTATGCTCTCATCATCATAAGAACGTGACACCCTTCAACAAGAAAAAATTCCATGCGTTTACAAAATTTTCTTCTAATCTTTTGACCTCTAGTTGATCTCCCTCTTTTAGACATACTACATGTCTTGCTTTCCTCTTCTCTTCCCGATTTCCCCTCGCTCGAGCAAGATAGATCTAACAAATACCTATTTGGTGGTACCTGCACTCATAAGGATGTTGGATGAAGTTCTTTCATGGTGATGTGATCCCAAGGTGACATTATGATTAATCTACTAATGTGACCAGGAGAATGATGATGAAATGAGAGCTGAATTAATGGAAGAATTCAAGAGCATCACTCTTGAGGAGGGGAGAAAATTGGTAAATCAAGCTGGTGTCTTGATTTTTCCTGAGTGGGACATTGTAGATGCTATAGCTTTTAACACTCTTCTGAAGTCCAAATATCCCTTGCAAGATTCTGAAGAAGAGGTCAAGGAAGCATTGCAAGATTCTGCCTTTAGTGAAGAATATGAGAGCTTGGCAATTTGGGCTTTGGCCCCTCAAGGGAGAAAGCCAAATGTTACTGATATTAACCCAAATTTAAGAGGAGGGTTGATAATAAAGAGATCTTCAGAGACCTCAACCATAGAGGTCACTAATTTGACTGTAAATGTGGCCAAATTGGCCCAAAAGACTACTGAAAGAGAGGAGGCTGAAAAGAAAAGCCTAATGGAGAAGTACAATTTCATAATTGGGGAATATAGCAAGATGTAGCAAAGGAATTTTGAGCTGTAGATTGAGGTGGACAGATTAAAGTACAAGTAGATTGGGGAGACATCAAGTGCTCCAGGAATCAGAACATCTCCTTCCACATTAGGGTCATTACCTCCTGCATCTCCCATTGTTTCTACACCGGGGTCCCCTAGCCAAAATCCTTCCCTCATCCCTACTTTGGAGCTAATTGATGAAGAAATAGAATTCTCTGTTGATCCTACAAAGAAGCAACTTATGCACAAAATTGTAGAGTTACAGGCATCCTTGAAGGTAAGTGAGGAGGGAGTACTTTTAAAGCAAAGGTAGGTTGTTAATACTGTATTGAGGCATTTGAATGAGAAAGTTGATGACAGATTGTCATCTGTGTATTCTTTACATTCTTTATTATTAGATTCTATAAAGAATATTGATAGGGATCAGGAGGTAGTAGTACCATTAATTGAAAATTGGATCCCTAGGGCCAATGATTTAGACATAATGTATAAAGCCTCAAGGTTTGATATAAATAATAGGCCCAAGTCATTAAAGCCTACTCAGGTGTTATTTAAGTCATTGCAAGGTTTTCAAACCTTACCAAATGACTTGAGTAGGAAGATTAGAGAGTTGGTGAAGAACTTTGATGATTGGAGCAACACATTGTTACCTGACATAATTGATGAGCAGGGAAATATTAGGTCACTCAAAAAGTCGCATGATCGGAAAATGAGGTCATCAATGATCAAATTAGATTAATTTGTGATGACTTAGATTATGATTTGTTGGTGAGCTATATGGACAAAATCATTAGCACCAGCTCATTCTTGGAGTCTTTTGAAAGAGAAGTGAATCGGGTGGCAGTTAAGTACAAACCTTAGAGTGTCAAGGAGAATGAGGTGATCAATTTTGATTGGCCAACTGATGAAGAGTACCGGAAATGGGTAAATGTATATTTAAATGAAGAAGAGTGAAAAGGAGTAGGTTGCTAACGGTTGACAAATCAACTGTTGCAGTTACAACATATTCCAGTTTTGTTTTTTGGTGACAGTCTAGGCGCGAAATTCTTGAAGTTTTTTGTTATTGCATCAACCATTCTCAATGGGCACGATGAACAAGAAGATTCTCTAGGGAGATTGTTGTTGTAACAAATTTTTGGAATATCACAAGGCAGTCCAATTCGCTAGTGACACGTATGCTTTCTGGCCCAATGCTTGTTTGCTTCTTCATTTTCTATAAGAAGGATTTCAAGGCCAGAAGTACGGGTTAGCAAGTTAGATATTTTTGGTCAATTCTAGATGAAGTTGTAGAGAAAATTGTAAAGTCTGATGGTTTTAGGGAAAATGCAATTTAGGTTTTGAGTCATTCTGTAGTAGGTTTTGAATTCATGGGGATTTGATGTTTCATGACAGTACTGGCATTTGAATTGATATGATTAATTTGAACTCATGTCTCTCCATTGTACAAGCATATCTGAATTTTGAATAAAATGATCAAGGGTTGTTTCGTTCATCTCACTGTTGTGGTGTGTATGATTCTTGTTTTAGCTTTAATTCAAGGAATTAATTAAAATTCTTGAATGGGATTGTAGGTGGATATGTTATGTATAAGGATTGAAAAGTAGTATTGGGTTAGAATGCATATTGATGAGATTGTAAAGAAATTTTATCAAGGATCTTATATGTTGTGTTAAATCTGTCATAAACCCTTAGATGCTTATAAATTTGACTCCTCCAATGGATATATGGCACTGATCTAAGTTGTACTTATTCGTATGGTTCAGTATTTGTTTGCCTTTACCTAGAGCTTGCTACAAATTGCAAATCAATGACTATCTTATACTATGAAATGTTGTTATAGTTATCTCATGCTCCAAATAGTTGATATTATTGATAAACAACCAATTCTATTCGGTATGATCCTATTATGTTGAGCTATTAAATGAGATTATCTATTGTTGTTAATGTTGTTTATGATGATGGTGCAGAGGTTGTAAACGCATTAAGGGATCACCCTCCCGGGTCTTGCAGAGCCCAAAGTGTAGGAGGTCTTTAAAATCCTCATCAGTTGGTCCAGGTCCTTCGAGCTGCCCTTTATTGGAATTGGCAATTCCATAGGTAGATTAGAAGATCAACCTGCTTACCGTAAAAACAACCAACACCTTGCATATGTTTGTGGTGGAAGTATTAAAGAAGAACTATATGCCTCTATTTCCATTCATTAGATCTACCTTAGCCTAGCATATACTTGGGCTAAGTCTACAATTGCTTCAGACTCATGTGATGAAGGCTATGTGTGATGAAATCCTAGACCTCAACTAAGATGTGGGTACATTATGGGAGTTTTGCCAAGACCTGAGGCTGGTTGATAAAAATGTGAAAGACTAAGCTATTTTTTTTTTCTTATCTTATACCATTTTACGAGAATGGGGGTGCCAATGTACGAGAAGATCTTTGGAAACTAGGCATGAAAATTGCAAGTTAAAGAGAATGGGGGTGCCAAACTTACAGTACTCATTGCCCCTTGGTCGTCGATTTTCCCTGAGTGCCCTCAACCTCGTCCTCGATGTTGGTATTGACATTGTTTTCACTCCAAACTCTTCCTCGACACTGATATTGATCGTGTTTTCACTCCAAACTCTTCCTCGACACTGATATTGATCGTGTTTTCACTCCAAACTCTTCGTCGGTGTTGGTATTGACCTTGTTTTAACTAAAAACTCTTCCTCGGCACTGGAATTGACCTTGTTTTCACTACTCCAAACTCTTCCTTAGCGATGGTATTGACCTTTCACTTCTCCAATTTGACGAGATACAACCTGGTTTTGTTAGGTTTTACAGTATGCTAATTAAATTGAAAATTTTGGTGCCATTTAGCTAGGTTTTAATATTCTACAATATAGTTAAGCATATATTAGCTATATTTTACATAATAAATAATATAATTATTCAACTTATTATAATTATATATTATATTCTTTAACAAAATTATTAAATACGTATAAAATTATTATATAATACAAAATATAATTAATATAATATATATTTAATATAATAGTAATATATATTAATATGAGAGAGAGAAACTAAATTTTGATTGGTTGTTTCATGTCAACAATCCAAGGATGGCATGTGTCCTTGGGGAGTTATGCTCAAGGTAGCATGCCATTTGATTAAAGATATGATAATTCTCCTTTAAGACCTCTTCAATGTACCCATTGCACACTTAAGGAGACAAAGATAAATATAGGGAAGAAAATATAGAGAGAGAGGGAGATAATGACAAACATACAAATAGAAAGGGAGACAAAGAGATAGAGAGGGTAGAGAGATAAATAGATAAGGATGAATAGATAGAGATATAGGGAGGGTGATTGATATATCTCTCCCTGTCACTCTCTATATCTCTATATCTCCCACTATCTATGTCACTCCCTCTTCCCCCCTCTATCTATTGAGCTATCTCTCCCTCTCCCCCCTTTCTCTCTCATTCACTCCATCTCTCCCTCCATCTATCCTACTCTATATCTCTATCTCTATTTCTCTTTTTATCTCCCTCTCACTCCTCTCTCTATCTCTTTCTATCTATATCCCTTTCTCTCCCTCCCCCTCTCTATCTCCCCCTCTCTATCTCTCACCATCTCTCCCTCCATATCCCCCCTATCCATCGACTCTCTATCTCCACCTCCTTCCTTTCTCTTCCCATATATCTCCATATCTCTTTCTCTTCCCATATATCTCTATCTCTCTCTCTTCTCTCCCCATCTATCTCTATCTCCCCACTAAGAAGCCATGCAAGCATACAATAGTATATGTTGGTAAAACTATAATAGTGTTTTATTAAACTATAAGTAACACTTATCTTTCTAATGTCAAGCCTTCTTATAAAAATAGTGTTTTATTAAACTATAAGTAGATTATTGTCACCACTCTTCATTCAAAATGAAGAGCCAAATGTGGCAATTGTTTTGTTGCTTTTGTCAAGTTTCATTAACCAAACTATTTACTGGGTTGAATAAAGTTGTGTTATGACCCTTCATCTCTTTAAAATAATTACACAATATTAGCGAGATCAGGAAGGGGAGAAAACTAAACTCCTTCAAAATAGGGGTAGTTATGGGTTTGTTGGGTTTCTTTGTATACTATATACTTATTTCCTCTAGGATAAATAAGTCACTTTAGATCATTTTCTTAGTTGTGTATCCTAACTAATATAGAGTAAGCTTTTTCATTTTAATTGACTACTACATAATAGTTTATGTGTTGAAAGAATTGTTTTCCATTCTTTGTAGTTTTTACACTGGAATACAAATCATATTTAATTTCATGCCAATATACTTCTTTCATAAAGATAGTTGTTTGAAATAAGTTCTTCATAACCCATCTAATCAAATCATAATTAACCTATCAAAAAGGCAATAGGAATTTTCTAAAGAAAAGAACACTTGACCCAATCATAAGTGTATGGCCTTCGCAGAAAGGAGTGATCCACCTTAGAAATAACAACTACCTGATTTAGACCTGGGTATGTGCAGGATCATGATGGGCCAAAAAGTGGCAACATGAAAAAAGTAGCATTTTGAACTCGCCAAAAAATGCGAAAATCCTGAGTTGACTTTTTTTTTGGGTTAGGTGTCAGTACATTGCTCCATAGGAATGCCCAAGCTAAAGTACTACAAATCGGATATCTGATTCAAATCGAATATCCGATTTGTTTTGTATATCCAATTCGTGTCTAATATCTAATTTGAAAACATTTTAAAATGCAATATTTTGGTGCTATAAATCGAATATCCGATTTTTGCACACATATACCCAAGAGTAATTAGGAGGTGGAGGGTGGGCAAGAGAGAGAGAGAGGGAGAGAGAGGAAAGGGAGAGAGAGAGAGAGGGGGGGAAAGGGAGAGAGAGAGAGAGAGGGAGAGAGAGAGAGAGAGAGACAAAGAGAGGGGAGAGAGAGAATTAGGAGGGGAAGGGAGAGAGATAGAGATAGAGAGAGAGGGGGGGAAAGGGAGAGGGGAAATGAGAGAGAGAGAGGGGGGGGAAAGGGAGAGAAAGAGAGATATAGAGAAACAATTAGGAGGGTGAAGGGAGAGGGGAAGAGGAGAAAGAGGGGAGACGTAGAGAGAGAGAGAGAGAATTAGGAGTGGGAAGGGAGAGGGGAAGAGTGTTGAGGGTAGAGGATAAAAGGTTTAAGGGATTATGGTTGAGGGTTTAGGGATGAGGGGGTAGGAGGGTGAGACTTGAGAGAGAGAGAGGGAGAGGGAATGGAGAGACATAAAGGAAGGGAGGGTTAAGGGTAGATGGTTTAGGGTTAAGGGGAGAGAGATAGAGGGAGTGAGTGAGTGAGAGAGAGACCTAAGAGAGGGAGAGGGGGTAAGATATTGAAGATACTTGAGAGAGAGAGAGAGGGAGGGAGTGGGAGAGAGATAGAGGGAGGGAGGGTAAAGGGTAGAGGGTAGATGGTTTAAGGGTTTAGGGGTTAAGGGTGGAGGGGAGAGAGATAGAGGAGTGGGTGAGTGAGAGAAAGACCTAAGAGAGGGAGAGAAGGGGTAGGAGGGAGAGACTTGAGATAGGAGTGAGGAGGAGTGAGAGAGACCTGAGAGAGGGAGTATTAAGCAGAGGAGAGACTTGAGAGAGAGAGATAAAGGAAGGGAGGGTTAAGGGTAGAGGGTAGAGGGTTTAAGATTTTAGGTTAAGGGAGAGAGATAGAGGAGGAGGAGTGAGAGAGAGACCTAAGAGAGGGAGAGAGGGGTAGGATGGAGAGACTTGAGAGAGAGAGAGGGAGGGAGTGGAAGAGAGATAGAGGGAGGGGGGGTTAAGGGTAGAGGGTAGATGGTTAAAGGGTTTAAGTTTTAAGGGTTAAGGGTTTAGGGTTAAGGGTTAAGGGTAGAGGGAAGAGAGATAGAGGGAGTGAGTGAGTCAGAGAGAGACCTAAGAGAGGGAGAGGGGGTAGGAGGGAGAGACTTGAGATAGAGTGAGTGAGTGAGTGAGTGAGAGAGAGAGAGAGAGACCTGAAAGAGGGAGTGGTGCTAAGAGGGAGAGACTTGATAGAGAGAGAGGGAGGGAGTGGGAGAGAGATAGAGGGAGATAGGGTTAAGAGTAGAGGGTATAGGGTTTAGGGTTTAAGGGTAGAGGGGAGATACATAGAGGGAGTGAGTGAGAGAGAGAGAGACCTAAGAGAGGGAGAGGGGGTAGGAGGAAGAGACTTGAGAGAGAGATGGTAGATGGTAGAGGGTAGAGGTTTTAAGGGTTAAGGGTTTAGGTTATGGGTAGAGGGAGAGAGATAGAGGGATCTCAAAGGAGAGAGAGAGGGAGGGAGGGAGAGAGATATAAAGTAGAGGGTTAAGGGTAGAGGGTAGAAGGTAGAGGGTTAAGGGTAGAGGGGAGGGAGATAAGAGGAGTGAGTGAGAGAGACCCGAGAGAGGAGAGGGAGCAGGGTGAGACTTGAGAGAGAGAGGGAAAGAGGGAGGGAGTGGGAGAGAGATAAAGGGTAGAAGATTTAAGGGTTAAGGGTTTAGGGTAGAGGGGAGAGAGATAGAGGGAGTGAGAGAGAGAGAGAGGGTAGAGGTTTTAAGGGTTTGGGGTTTAAGGGTTAAGGGTTAATGGTTTAGGGTTTAGGGTTATGGGTAGTGATGGAACTTCAAAGTTTTGTTCTTTGTGTTCTATTTTATCCTGCCTTGTGTCTCTAGTCATCTATGGTCTTTGGGAAAAGCCTAAGGTTGGGGTTTTACCTTCGTCTTCATGTAAAACCCTAGTGTTCATCTTACACCTTAGATGGGATCTATTTGGCTGTTACTTTTTGGGAAGGTTTTAAAATGAATTAAGCCCCATCGTTTCGTCTAGGTTGGGCACCCTTTTGTTTTATTTTTTTTTCTTCGCTTGAATTTATTTTACATAAGTCTTTTGTTCGTACCGTGTTCCCTCGTTAAAACAACTTATGTCATTATTTGTCGTTGGCCTAGTGATGTCCCCTTATTCCTTTAATAAATGTTTTTATTTTGCAGAGGGACAAGTTTGCATGGTTGTAGATCAATCGTTGTGTGATCTCAGTCGTTCCCTGCCATCCCGCAATGACCCCACCACACTGTCTTTGTTGATCACGATATCATGGGCGAGCACCATGTGTCTCATCCGGTGAAGCTGAAGGAATGATAAATACTTTGATGCATCTTTAATACATTATGCCACAGGTTACTAAAGCATTTATAAGATGCACATGTTTTAAATCAACAGATATGTTATAATCTTGGTAGAAAGGTGCTTGATGGTTAATAACAAGGCTGGCGACTATGTTGAATGAACATGATTATCGATAGTTGAGATCCACGGTTTCCTGCCATCACGTGATCAAAAGTTGCGAGGTCTTTATTGATTGCGATATCACGAGCGGGCGCCATGTCAATCTCCTTGGCAACGAGTAGTATGATGGGCTCCTTATTGCCACAATGGAGACTATGTTAGTTTGCTTTGAAGGCAACCATCTGATGATCTGACCAAGGTGAAGGATCGACGACTAATATTTGAATCTACATCAAATGCGATTACAAGGTTCTATAAGAAGGATTTCAAGGCCAGAAGTACGGGTTAGCAAGTGAGACATTTTTTGGTTGAGTCTAGATGAAGTGCAGAGCAAATTGTAATGATTGATGGTTTTAGGGAAAATACAATTTAGGTTTTGAGTCATTCTATAGTAGGTTTTGAATTCATGAGGATTTGATGTTTTATGACAATATTGGCATTTGAATTGAAATGATTAATTCAAACTCATGTCTCTCCATTGTACATGCATATCTGAATTTTGAATAAGATGATCAAGGGTTATCTCATTCTTCTCACTGTTGTGGTGTGTATGATTCTTGTTTTAGCTTTAATTCAAGGAATTAATTAAAATGCTTAAATGGGGATTGTAGGTCGATATATTCTATATGAGGATTTGATAAGTAGTATTGGGTTAGGATACATGTTGAGGAGATTGTTAAGCAATGTTCTCAAGGATCTTATATGTTATGTGTTAAATTTGTCATAAACCCTTAAATGCTTATGAATCTGACTCCCCCAATAGATATATGGAACTAATATGAGTTGTACTAATTCTTATGGTTCAATATTTGTTTGCCGTTACCTAGAGCTTGCCACAAATTGCAAATCAATGAATATCTTATACTGTGAAAATGTGTTCTAGTTATCTCATGCTCCAAATAGTTGACATTATTGATGAACAACCAATTCTATTCGGTATTTTCCTATTATGTTGAGCTATTTAAATGAGATTATCTATTTTTGTTAATGTCATTTATGATAATGGTGCAGAGGTTGTAAACGCATTAAGGGATCACCCTCCTAGATCTTGTAGAGCCCAAGGTGTAGGAGGTCTTTAAAATCCTTGTCAATTGGTCCAGGTCCTTTGAGCTACCCTTGATTGGAATTGGCAATTCCATAGGTAAATTAGAATACCAACCTGGTTACAGTAAAAACAACCAACAGGTAGAGGGGAGAGAGATAAAGGGATTTAGTGAGAGAGAGAGGAAGGGAGTGGGAGAGAGATAGAGGATAGAGGGAGAAGGTAGAGGGTTAAGGGTAGAGGGGACAAAGATAGGAGTGAGTGGGAGAGAGAGACCTAAGAGAAGGAGAGGTGATAGGAGGGTGAGAATTGATAGAGAGGGAGGGAGGGAGCGAGGGAGGGAGTGGGAGAGAGATAGAGGGTAGAGGGTTTAAGGGTTTAGAGTTTAAGGGTTAAGGGTTTAAGGTCTAGGGTTAAGGGTAGAGGGGAGAGAGATAGAGAGAGTGAGTGAGAGAGAGAGACTTGAGAGAGGGAGAGGGGGTAGGAGGGAGAGTCTTGAGAGAGAGAGAGGGTAGAGAGAGGTAGAGGGTAGAGGGTTTAAGGGTTTGGGGTTTAAGGGTTAAGAGTTTAGGGTTTAGGGTTATGGGTAGAGGGGAGAGAGATAGAGGGATTCAGTGAGAGAGGGAGGGAGTGGGAGAGAGATAGAGGGTTAAGGGTTAAGGTTAGTGTTGATTGTTTTTACTGTAACTAGGTTGGTCTTCTAATCTACCTATGGAATTGCCAATTCCAATCAAGGGCAGCTTGAAGGACCTAGACCAACTGACGAGGATTTTAAATACCTCCTACACTTTGGGTTTTGCAAGACCCGGGAGGGTGATCCCTTAATGCTTTTACAACCTCTGCACCATTATTGTAAAAAACATTAACAAAAATAGATAATCTCATTTAATATCTCAACACAATAGGATAATAATGAATAGAATTGGTTGTTCATCAGTAATATCAACTACTTGGAGCATGAGATAACTACAACACATTCCACAGTGTTAAATAGTCACTGATTTGCAATTTGTAGCAAGCGCTAGGTAAAGACAAACAAAATACTGAACCATACAAATTAGTACAACTTAGATCAGTGCCATATATCCATTGAGGGAGTCAAATTCGTAAACATCTAAGGGTTTATGACATATTTAACACATAACATATAAGATCCTTGAGAAAATTGCTTTACAATTTCATCATGTATTCTAACCCAATACTACTTATCAAATCCTTAATCAAAACATATCCACATACAATCCCATTCAAGAATTTTAATTAATTCCTTGAATTAAAGCCAAAATAGAAATCATACACACCACAAGAATGAGATGAACGAGACAACCCTTGATTATCTTATTCAAAATTAAGATATGCATGTACAATGGAGAGAAATGAGTTTGAATTAATCATTTCAATTCAAATGCTAGTACTGTCATAAAACATCAAATACCCTCTACAAAATAAAAATATATATTAAAGGAATAAGGGGACATCACTAGGCCAACGACAAACAATGACATAAGTTGTCACTTAAATGAGGGAGTATGAGACCATCCAAGACTTAGGAGAATAAAATTAAACGAAGGAAATAAAATGATAAAACTAAAGGGGGCCAGACCTAGACGAAGTGATGGGACTTAATATGTTTTAAAAACCCTCCCAAAAAGTAGCAGTCGAATAGATCCTTCCTAAGGCGTAAGATAATACTAGGTTTTTACATGAAGACAAAGGTAAAACCCCAACCCTAGGCTTTTCCCAAACACCATAGATGACCAAAGACATAAGTAAGGATAAAAATTTGAAGTTCCATCAAGTAGATGGTTAAAAGGGTAGAGGGGAGAGAGATGTGAGTGAGAGAGAGAGAGACCTAAGAGAGGGAGAGGGGGTAGGAGGGTGAGACTTTAGAGAGAGAGGGAGCGAGGGAGGGAGTGGGATATAGATAGAGGGTAGAGGGTTTAAGGGTTAAGGGTAGAGGGGAGAGAGAGAGAGGGAGTGAGAGAGAGAGAGACCTGAGAGAGGGAGAGGGGGTAGGAGGGAGAGTATTGAGAGAGAGAGGGAGGGAGTGGAAGAGATATAGAGGATAGAGGGTTTAAGGGTTAAGGGTAGAGGGCTAAGGGTAGAGTGGAGAGACATAGGAGTGAGTGAGAGAGGCAGAGGGAGAGGGAGAGACACGAGAGAGAGAGAGAGAGAGAGAGAGAGAGAGAGAGAGAGAGAGAGAGATTAGGAGGGGGAAGGGAGAGGGGAAGAGGGGAAGGGGAGAGAGAGGGAGAGATAATTAGGAGGGGGAAGGGAGAGGGGTGATGGAGCTTCAAATTTTTACCTTGCCTTATGTCTTTGGTCATCCATGGTGTTTGGGAAAAGCCTAAGGTTGGGGTTTTACCTTTGTCTTCATGTAAAACCCTAGTATTATCTTATGCCTTAGGAAGGATCTATTCGGCTGTTACTTTTTGGAAGGTTTTAAAACATCTTAAGTCCCATCGCTCCGTCTAGGTCTGGCCCCCTTTTGTTTTATCATTTTATTTCTTTCACTTGACTTTATATCTACTAAGTCTTGGATGGTCTCGTGCTCCCTCGTTTAAGTGAAAAATTATGTCATTGTTTGTCGTTGGCCTAGTGATGTCCCCTTTTTCCTTTAATAAATGTTTTTATTTTGCATAGGGACAAGTTCGCATGACCGTTGATCAATCATCGTTTGATCTCATTTGTTCCCCGCCATCCCGCAATGACCCCACCACACTGTCTTGGTTGATCACAATATCACGGGCATGTGCCACGTGTCTCATCTGGTGAAGCCAAAGGAACGATGGAAATACTTTGGTAAATTAATTTGGCTTTAATACATTATGTAGTGGGTTACTAAAGTGTTTGTGAGATGCACGTGTTTCAAATCAGCGGAGGTGTTATGATCTCGGTGGGGAAGATGCTCAATGGTTAATGACAAAGCTAGTGATTGTGTTAGATGAACTGGATTGCCGATGGCTGAAGATCAATAGTTGCCTGTCATTGTGTGATTAGAAGTTGTGAGGTCTTTATTGATCGTGATATCGCGGGAAAGCACTACATGGATTTTGTTGGAAGCATATAGTATGGTGGGCCCCTTGTTGCCATGATGGAGATTGTGTCAGCTTGATTTGAAGGCAGTCATTCGATGATCTGACTAAGGTGAAGGATCGACGACTAATATTTCAACCTGCATCAAATACGAATGGAGTTGCTCGTGTAGTGCACAAGTGAGCTTTAATGGAGGACATGACATCTACTGCCCTAGTTTGATCAAAATAAAGCAACTATTCTTCTACTTTTGGTATCATAAAGCATTCAAAACATCTTTGTGGAGCAGTCGTAGAGTCGAGGACGAAGTCACAAGCTGTTACAACAAGGATTTGGGTTTCTACAACCGCAAAGCCGTGAGTTCAATTTCTATATCTCCTAGTTATTCTAAATTTGAATTTGGGGGAAATTTGTTGTGTGCTTGTCATAGGGCTTATTGATAATTGTTTTAGGGCTATAGATTAACTGAATTGTGGGAAATTGCAAAGTTTTGTTCTGTAATTTCATACTTTGTTTAGCCCTAGTCTGTCTAAGGTTTGAGAGAGCAAAGAAGCCCTAGTTTACTCAAGATGGCACCGACAAAGCAGCACTCTGGCCAAATTGATTATTTAAGTAGAAACCTATATGATGACTTCCTGGATCAATTTCCCTTGTCAACAAATGATAGGAAGAAGGGGTTGGTTTTGATGTGAGGAAAAACCCTAGGGGAGGGATTAGTGTATAATTGTTCCAACATAGTCAATGCTAGGGTTCCTCTTACTGGTCTAGAGATGTTCAGATTATGGTTTGGACAGAGGAATTTTTCCCAACCCTTTTCTAATGGTTGGATGCATGATATGGGGAAGCTGATGATACCAAATGTGTTCCTTGATGTAGACTTGCTTAGGGTAGTGCTGCACGATATGACCCTGTCACACAAGTAATCAGAGATAATGATGGAAGGGTTTTGTTAAGCATTAACAGAGAAGAATTCCGACAGGTTTTTGATTTGAGTGAGCCTAGTATGTACTTGGTTCCTATCAATCTTGAGGAAATGAAGCAAGAGTATGGGAAGTTGAAATCACTCTTTAGAGCTAAGTTACTCCCACCTCATTTTGCTAGGGCAGGAGGTTTGAGATTCTATATTAGCCCTAGTGACCAAAAACCTTTCAGATTGAATTGCTTTGCAAATCATTTCTTGGGCACTTTTTACTCATTGTGCCAGATTTTGGGTTTCAATCCTAACATAGTGATACCTATCACTTACATGTTCATGGGGGTGCAAATACAACACCCTAACTTCTCTGTGACTTATGATTTTTCTTCTTTGTTGGCTGAAAGGATACATGAAGGACTGTTAAAATTGCAGCAAAATGATACAGGCACCCAATTCTTCTGGTATTCTATGTTAATGTATATGTTCTTATACAAGAATGCTAATTTCTTCTCTGAGAAGATGGAATTAAGGAAATTGGTTGATGGAGAAAGATTGCCAGTACAGATGTGGACTGCGGATTTATCATGTAACAGGGAAAACACTAGTTATGTGCATTTTGACAATTGTTTTGCTTCTAGATTGAGAGCCAGGTTGATGGTAATTGTACCCAGGATTCCTGAGGGACTACATGATTTCCTCATACCAAACGTGAGGAGGCCAAAATTGAAAGTTTTCCATAACTGGGGTGACATTATTCCATACCCAGTCATCACTTTCTTGAGGGTGTACGGTTTTCAAGGGACCCCTCGTATATTTCCATACAATGTGCCACCAAGGGTGAGATTTGTAGAGGTTATGTGGCAAATTGGTTGTATCCATGAGGACAACCTTACTGGGAAGGGTAAAGGAACGTTTTTCTTAGATTATACAGTGGTATCAGATTTTGTCTTTTCGAAAGGAGGCTGGGTACACTTTGGGAAATTCTTTGAAGACTATCATTTAAGGTGTGGTCCTAAGTGGTAGCATGATCTTGAGGGTTTCTTTTCCCTTTTCAGATAAAGGATAAAATGCTGTAAGTTTGTGCATGAGTTCAACTTTCCTGAGGACTTGATTATAAATGAATTTGACATAATCAAGCAAGAATTGAACAAGGAGAAATGGATAGCTTATGATAAGCTATTGGCTATTGTGCACAAAATGGATCCAAAGTATGATCCATTGTTGGAATTCAATCCATACTATAAGAAAATTGACTTTCTAATGGAGAACTTCAAAGAAATCATGGGAACTTTGAGGACTAAGAAGATCAACTTGGAGTTGAGTCTGGGTATATAGGAGCAAGGTGCTAGGCCAATTGAAATGAGGCCAACATACCAACCTACAAGAAAGAGAAATATTTACAGGAGGAAAAGGGATGATAGAAATGATGAGGAAGAAGAGGACATAAAAGGGAAACAAATAATGAAATTGCCTACACAACCAGGTCTAAATTTAAAACGCCTAGGGCAATTAAGATCACTGATTTGGAATCATCACCTGAGGATAGTCCCTCACCACCACCATCTGAGCCAAGTCCTAAGAGGCAAAAGACTGATCAACCACATGAGGATTTGGTGGATGAAATTGTTGTCACTGATCAGGACATGCAGATTGGTATGCCTTCCCCTACTAGGCCAGCTGAGTTGGTTCTATCTGATTTGGATATCAAAGGTAAATGTGTGCAAGATGCAAGAATGGAGGCATGTAAGGAGTTTCTAGATGATCATGAATTTGTAAAAAATATTGTCTTCTTGCAATTGGTATGGAGAATGAAATTGGAAGAATACCAGGATAAGTGTAAGAAGAGAAGAGAATTGAGACCTGAAAGGTCAGACCAGGAGAATGATGATGAAGTGAAAGATGAATTAATGGATGAACTCAAGAACATCACTCCTGAGGAAGGGAGAAAGATGGTAAGTCAGGCTGGTGTTTTGATTTTTTCTTGAATGGGACATTGCAGATTTTGTAGCTTTTAATGCTATTCTGAAGTCCAAGCATCCCTTGCAAGATTCTAAAGAAGAGGTCAAGGCAGCATTGCAAGATTTTGCTTTCAGTGAAGAATATGAGGCCTTGGAAATTTGGGCATTGGCCCCTCAAGGGAGAAAGCCAAATGTTACTGATATTAGCCCAAATTTAAGAGGAGGGTTAATAATAAAGAGGCCTTCAGAGACCTCAACCACCGAGGCCACTAATTTGACTGTAAATGTGGCCAAATTGGCCCAAAAGATTGCTGAAAGAGAGGAGGCTGAAAAGAAAAGCCTAATGGAGAAATATAATCTCTTAATTGAGGAATATAGCAAGATGTAGCAAAGGAATGTTGAGTTGCAAACTGAGGTGTGTTGGAAATATATGCCTCAATCTCACAGGCT
Organism: Sequoia sempervirens; assembly: GCA_007258455.2. NCBI lineage: Eukaryota > Viridiplantae > Streptophyta > Pinopsida > Cupressales > Cupressaceae > Sequoia > Sequoia sempervirens. The sequence goes on from VDFB02291096.1 coordinate 97,419, forward strand.
GAAACCTCTAAGAGAGACAAGTTGGTGTGACATGCTTTGGGTCTGTCCGACTAGTAGCTTTGGGTCTTATGGATTTGGGGAGACACTTCTTGTGTCTCACCGACATGCAAACTCAGTTGAATGTATTCTTGACCAATTGACCATCCTACGTGGCTTGTGTTGGACCAATCAGAGAAGCCGAATGGGAACCGTTGGAAGACAATTCATTGTGGAAGTTCTGAGAGGAAGATCGACAGATAGGGGTGACATGAATATAGTCTAGAGTAGCAAATGATGTCTGGTTCGATGGATCGACAGATTGTTGTGTGATTGTATGATCAGTGGATGAACTCTATTCTATGAAGACTATAACGTGAATGTTCTGTAACAAGGTTGTTCATGGTGAATGCTATTGTAAATTGACATCAGAAAGATAAGTCAGATCTTTGTATGTAATATTTATTACTGTAATACAAAGTGAATTCTCTTGGTGTGGTGGGTTTTTCTCCCGTAAGGGTTTTCCCACATAAATCTGGTGTTCATATGTGTATGTCTAATTCTCTGTTTCTGTTATCTCTTTCATGTGCATCTTAAATGGATTGTAATTGTAAAATTTAAAAGGTATCTCTGCATTATTCCCTGAGGTTTTAACGTTAGGAGAGTTGCTTCTGCACCTTAGCTTTCCTTACAAGTGGTATCAGAGCCTGGCCAGTGGTGTTATCCTTGTGGGTACGTTGGGTTTTTTGTGTCAATTTTTGTTCAGTGGGAGTCTTGTAGAAGTTTGTTAATTCGAATTACATATTGAGATGGCTAGCACGTCAGGAAAGATTGAAATAGAGAAATTCAATAGCAGCAATTTTGAGTTGTGGAAACTTAAGATGGAAGATCTCTTAGTGGATCGTGATCTGTGGCTTGCTGTGTCTGGAACTAAACCTACAGGAATGAAGCAAGAAGATTGGGACCTTGCAGATAGAAAGACTAAGGGGTTGATAAGGCTCCGTTTGGAAGACTCCATTCTTCTGAATGTGCATGAAGAGAAGATTGCATCTTCCTTGTGGAAGAGACTGGCATCTATTTATTAGAGGAAGTCCTTGGTGATTAAACTGTTCCTGAGGAAGAAGCTATACACTTTGATAATGAAGGAAGGAGGGTCTGTAGCTGATCATTTGAATACATTCAACATGTTGATTGCACAGTTAACTTCTGTTGGTGTAAAGACTGATGAAGAGGATCGTTGTATGCTTCTATTGTGTTCTTTGCCAGACTCTTGGGATCACCTAGTGATGGCTATTGGGAGTACAACATCGAATTTCAAGATGGAAGATGTTGTTGCTTCTTTGTTATCATAAGAGATGAGAAGAAAATCTTCTGAGATGGCGAAGAAGGCTCTTGTTGTTAGAGGAAGATCGAAAGAGAAAGGCAAGAAGAAGGACAAGAAATCTAAATTGAAATCAGAGGGGAGATCAAAGTCTCCTAGAAAGAACTCCAAGGTGAAGTGCTGGAACTGTGGGCAACCTGGTCATGTCCGAAAGGATTGTAAAGAGGAGAAAAAGAAGAAGAAGAAGAAGAAGAAGAATTCTGATAATGATTCTTCTCGAAGTGCTGTAGATGCCTTCATTGCAGTCTTGGCTGCACAGGCATCAGATGATGTCTGGCTGATTGATTCAGGGGCATCTTTCCACATGACATCTCATAGAGACTAGTTTATGAGGTATGAAGAATATGATGGTGGAAAGGTGTACTTGGCAAGTGATTCAACTTTGGAGATTGTTGGTCGTGGAAGAGTCAGAATCTAATTCCCTAATGGAAGAGTGAAGGGAATCAAGGATGTTATGCATATACCAGGTCTGGCTCAAAATCTACTGTCTGTCAATAAGTTGAATGATATTGGAGTGCAAGTCACGTTCTCTGGAAATGGCTGCAAGATGACTAGATTTTCTATGGTGCTAGCAAGGGGTGCTCGTATTGGTACCTTGTATAAGCTTGATGCACATGTTGTTCAATGTAATAGTGTCTCTGTAAAGTCACAAAAGCTACTCATGAAGAAAAGAATGTAAAAATTCCTGATTTTGTAAACTTTATGGAAGTTAAACTTCTAGTAGAAAAGACTATGCTCTGGCATCATAGGCTAGGCTACATTGGAGAAAAGGTTTAAAAACCTTGAAGAATAAAAACCTGGTTGAGGGACTTGAAGATTGTAACCTTGAATTTGAATTCTGTGAACATTGTATATATGGAAAGCAACACTGTGTTTCTTTTTATTCAAGTCCTCATAAATCTTATGGTTTGCTAGATTATATTCATTCTGATGTATTTGGTCCAGTGAATGTTCCTCTTTTTCTAAGTCAAGGTACTATGTATCATTCATTGATGATTATTCAAGAAGAACATTTGTTGTTTTTTTTTTAAAAGTAAATCAGAAGTATTCAGTCGGTTTAAAGAATTTAAGAACCTTGTAGAAAATCAAACTGGAAGAAAAATAAAATGTTTAAGGATTGATAATGGCAGTGAATTTTTTTCTGATGATTTTGAAAGGTATTGTAAAGACCATGGGATTAAAAGACATAAGACTACACCTTATAGTCCACAACAAAATGGAGTTGCAGAAAGGTTCAATAGGACAGTGATGGAGAGAGCACGAAGTATGCTGAGTAGTGTTGGCTTGGAGGAGAAGTTCTGGGCTGAGGCAATTGCTACAACATATTACTTAATAAATTATTCTCCAAATTTGCTCTTGTTGAGAAAACACCTTTGGAAGCATGGTCTGGTAAGAAGCCCTCTTTAAGACATATTCGTATTTTTGGCTATGAGGCATATGCATATGTGCCGGATGTGAAAAGATCTAAATTGGAGAACAAGGTTGTCAAATGTATTTTTATTGGCTATAGTGCTGGCATAAAAGGATACAAGCTTTGGAATCCTGATACGGAGAAGGTTGTATACAGCAGAAGTGTAATCTTTCGTGAGCTGAAGCCTTCTACCTTGGATCTGCAGTCAAAGACAAAGTCAGAAAACAATAAGGATGTAGTTGAAATTCCTCCTACACTAAAGAAAGAGGAATTGAAAATTCAAAATGTACCTAAAACTAAGGAGAGCTCAAGCAGTTTTGAAAGTTCTGAAGAAGAAGAACCTCAGCCTCAACAATTGAGGAGGTCAACTTGTGAAAGAAAGCAAACTGATAGGTATGGTTTTTCTTTGATAGATTCTACTTGTTCATGTGCTTTAATTTATAGCATTGATGAGCCTAGGACTGTGAAAGAGGCATTTAGAATGTCTAATTCAGACTCTTGGTTGGAAGCCATGAATGAAGAAATGACATCATTAGAAAAGAATGACACTTGGAGTTTGATGCCCTTGCCTAAAGGCAGAAAAGCTGTTGGCTGCAAATGGGTATTTAAAAAGAAGATTGGTCTAGATGGCAGTGTGAAAAAATATAAGGCGAGGTTGGTTGCAAAAGGTTATTCCCAGGTAGAGGGAATTGATTATGGGGAAATTTTTTCACCTGTAGCTAAGCTGGCATCTATCAGATTTCTTTTGTCACTTATAGCAGCGTATGACTTAGAGGTCAAATAGATGGATGTGAAGACAACATTTCTTCATGGTGATCTTGAAGAAGAGATTTACATGTCCCAGCCTGAGCACTTTGTGGAGAAAGGTAAAGAGAAACTGGTTTGCAAGTTAAAAAAGTCTCTGTATGGGTTAAAGCAGTCACCTAGAATGTGGTACCATAAATTTGATACTTTTGTATTTTCTTTGGGATTTGTAAGATCAAAATCTGATCATTGTGTCTATTACAAAGCTAAAAGTGATCATGTTCTTATTATTGCTCTCTATGTTGATGATATGTTGTTCATAGGCAATAGTAAGTTGATGATTTATGATCTTAAGTCTCAATTTTCTACTAAGTTTGAAATGAAAGATCTTGGTGCAGCAAGGTATACTCTAGGGATGGAGATAACCAGAGACAGGAATAGTAGAAAAATGTGGCTCAGTTAGAGTAAGTATATCAAGACTGTTCTAGAGATATTTTGCATGAATGATTGCAAGCAGCTAGTTGTTCCAGTCTTACAGGGAATGAAGCTATCTATTGAAGATTGTCCAAAATCTCCTACTAAGATGGAGGACATGACCAGTGTACCCTATGCTAGTGCGGTTGGCAGTCTTATGTATGCAATGGTCTGTACAAGGCCAAACATTTTCCAAGCAGTGGGAGTTCTTAATCGGTTTATGGCTAATCCTGGAAGAACACATTAGGATGCTATGAAGAGAGTGTTTAGATATTTGAAGGGGACTTCAGAATATGCTTTGTGTTACCATGGGAACTTGGTTGAATCACAAAGGACTCTTAGCATTTGAGGTTATGTGGATTTTGATTGGGTAGGGGACATTGACAGCAAAAGATCCACCAGTGGATATACTTTCATGTTGAATGGTGGTGCAGTGAGTTGGATGAGTAAGCGGCAGGTTGTAGTCGCTTTGTCCACTATAGAGGTTGAATACATGGCAGCTACACATGCTTGTAAAGAAGCAGTTTGGTTAAAACATTTGTGTTCTAACATTGGTTTTGATGCAGGGCAAATAACTATTTTTGTGATAGTCAGAGTGCAATTTGTCTGGAAAGAATCCTACTTTCCATGCCAGGACGAAACATATAGATGTACAGTACCACTTTGTACGAGATATGGTGGAGGATGGAAAGATTAGTTTGGAAAAAGTTGATACTCTGGAGAATGTTGCAGATGCATTAACGAAGCTAGTGAGCATAGAAAAATTCATGTGGTGTGCCAGTTCAATGGGCCTTAGTGCCCATGATTTTCAGTAAGTTTTGTTGTGCTCTGGAGGTGCCTGTGTGATCATCGTCAAGTGGGAGATTGTTGGAAATATATGCCTCAATCTCACAGGCTGAAACCTCTAAGAGAGACAAGTCGGTGTGACATGCTTTGGGTCTGGTCGACTAGCAGCTTTGGGTCTTGTGGCATCGGGGAGACACTTCTTGTGTCTCACTGACATGCGAACTCAGTTGAATGTCTTCTTGACCGATTTACCATCCTATGTGGCTTGTGTTGGACCAATCAGAGAAGCCGAATGGGGATCGTTGGAAGATAGTTTGTTGTGGCAGTTCTGAGAGGAAGCTCGATAGACAGGGGCAAAATAAATATAGTCTAGAGTAGCAGATGATGTCTGGTTCGATGGATCGATGGATTGTTGTGTGATTGTATGATCAGTGGACGAACTCTATTCTGTGAAGACTGTAACGTGAATGTTCTGTAACAAGGTTGTTTATGGTGAATGCTACTGTAAACTAACATCAGAAAGATAAGTTAGATCTCTGTATGTAATCTTTATTACTGTAATACAAAGTGACTTCTCTTGGTGTGGTGGGTTTTTCTCCTGTAAGGGTTTTCCCACGTAAATCTAGTGTTCATATGTGTATGTATAATTCTTTGTTTTTGTTATCTCTTTCATGTGCATCTTAAATGGACTGTAATTGTAAAATTTAAAAGGTATCTTTGCATTCTTCCCTGAGGTTTTGACGTTAGGAGAGTTGCTTCCGCACCTTAGCTTTCCTTACAAGGTGTATAGGTTAAGGTACAAACAAATTGGGGAGACATCAAGTGCTTTAGGGATCAGTACATTGCCTTCCACATCAGGGTTAGTGCCTCCTGCTTCTCCTATTGTTTCCACACCAGGGTCTCCTAGTCAAACTCCTTCCCTCAATCCTTCTTTGGAACAAATTCATGAAGAAATGGAATACTCTGTTGATCCTTCGAAGAAGCATCTAATGCATAAAATTGAAGAATTATAGGCATCCTTGAAGGTAAGTGAGGAAGGAGCCCTTCTAAAACAAAAAGGAGGTTGTTACTGTTGTATTAAGGCATCTAAATGAGAAGGTTGATAATAGATTGTCATTTATATATTCTTTATTATTAGATGCAATAAAGAATACTGATAGGGATCAGGAAATAGTGAGACCATTAATTGAAAATTGGATCCCTAGGGCCAATGATTTAGACATAATGTATAAGGCCTCAAGGTTTGATATAAATAATAGGCCCCAATCAATAAGGCCTACTCAGGTGTTAGTTAAATCATTGCAAGGTTTTCAGACCTTACCAGATGACTTGAGTAGGAAGATCAAGGAGTTGGTGAAGAATTTTAATGATTGGGGCAACACATTGTTACCTAACATAATTGATGAGCAGGGGAATATCAGGTCACTCCAATAGTGGTAGGATCAGGCAAATGAGGTCATCAATGATAAAATTAAATTAATTTGTGATGACTCAGATTATGATTTATTGGTGAGCTGTATGGACAAAATCATTAGCACCAACTCATTCTTAGAATCTTTTGAAAGGGAATAAAATCAGGTAGCAGTTTAATACACACCTTATAATGTCAAGGTGAATGAGGTAATTAATTTTGATTGGCCAACTGATGAAGAATACCAGAAATGGGTAAATAAATATTTAACTGAGGAAGAGTAAAAGGAGTGGGCTGCTAACGGTTGGAAAATTAGCTGTTGCAGTTGCAATAGATTCTAGTTTTGTTTTTGGTGGCAGTCTAGGCGCGAGATTTTTGAGGTTTTTTGCTGCTGCATCAACCATTCTCAGCAGGCACTATTTACAAGAAGATTCTCCAAGGTGATTGATGTTGTAACGATTTTTGGAATATCACTAGGTGTTTTAATTGGCTAGTGACAGGTGTACTTTCTAGCCTGCTGCTTGTTTGCTCCTTCATTTTCTATAAGAAGGATTTCAAGGCAAGAAGTACGGGTTAGCAAGCTAGATATCTTTGGTCGAGTCTAGGTAGAGTTGCAGAGAAAATTGTAAAGTTCAATGGTTTTAAGGAAAATGTAGTTTTTTTGAGTCATTCTATAGTAGGTTTTGAATTCATGGGGATTTGATGTTTTATGACAGTATTGGCATTTGAATTGAAATGATTAATTCAAACTCATGTCTCTCCATTGTACATGCATATCTTAATTTTGAATAAGATAATCAAGGGTTGTCTCGTTCTTCTCACTGTTGTGGTGTGTATGATTTCTATTTTGGCTTTAATTCAAGGAATTAATTAAAATGCTTGAGTGGGATTGTAGGTGGATATATTCTGTATAAGAATTTGATAAGTAGTATTGGGTTAGAATACATGTTGATGAAATTGTAAAGTAATGTTCTCAAGGATCTTATATGCTATGTGTTAAATTTGTCATAAACCCTTAGATGTTTATGAATTTGACTCCCCCAATGGATATATGGCACTGATCTAAGTTGTACTAATTTGTATGGTTCAGTATTTGTTTTTTTACCTGAGCTTGCTACAAACTACAAATCAATGACTATTTTATATCGTGGAATGTATTGTAGTTATCTCATGCTCCAAATAGTTGATATTATTGATGAACGACCAATTCTATTTGGTGTTATCCTATTATGTTGAGCTATTAAATGAGATTATATGTTGTTGTTAATGTCGTTTATAATACTAGTGTAGAGGTTGTAAACGCATTAAGGGATCACCCTCCCGAGTCTTGCAGAGCCTAAAGTGTAGGTCTTTAAAATCCTCGTCAGTTGGTCCAAGTCCTTCAAGTTGCCCTTGATTGAAATTGGCAATTCCATAGGTAGATTAGAAGACTAACATGGTTACAGTAAAAACAACCAACAAGGGGAAGAATGAGAGAGAGAGAGAGGGAAAGGGAGAAAGAGAGAGGGAAAGGGAGAGGAAGTTCCTTGGGTACCCATTATTTCTGTAGATGTTTGTACCTCAAGGGAACCTCGACGTCGCCTATACTCTCATCATCATAAGAACATGACCCCCCTTCAGCAAGAAAAAATTCCACGCGTTTACAAATTTTTCTTCTAATCTTTTGACCTCTAGTTGATCTCCCTCTTTTAGACATACTACATGTCTCGCTTTCCTCTTCTCTTCCTAAATTTCCCTAACTTGAGGAAGACAAATATGAAAAATACCTATTTGGTGGTACCTACACTCATAAGGATGTTGGATGAAGTTTTTTCATGGTGATGTGATCCCAGGTGACATTATGATTAATCTATCATTTCATCGCTAGAATTTCACAAGTTATAAGGTAATCAAGTCTTGATAGATTGCAAGTTATTGTTACTACCATCCAAATGTGTCCATCACAAATCAAATCTACTTAATGCTTTAATTCCCAAACTTTGTAACAAGTGTTAAATGTGACTATGGTCCACCAGTTACACAATCAAGCCCTCAAATGCATTCTCTAATTGTAATCAAAGGAATTTTTCTCTTCATTCAAGTAAATAAACTTGAAAGGAAACACCACCAAGTGGTTTATTGGACACCTACATGACTAAAAATAGCAGAAAATTTACATTTAATTTCCATATGTCTAAGTGGTTAACGGGAGGGAGTGTGTACTAGGCTTGGTTAAGTCATCATAAGTTTATGCTTTGGCAATAATTTTTTTTAAGTCATCTTAAATCTTCCTATGTCTAATTGCTAGGAGACTTTTGGTATGTTTTAAGGTAGTATGATTGATGAAAAATCCCAAAGATCCTTTATCCATGGTATCCAAGTACACATAGCAGCGGTCTTCTCTTATACGGTTGGACATGATTTAAAGAACTTAGCTAGGAATTATTCATTTAACCTAAGGTTTTCTCATAATGCCATCATTGGAAAAGTATGATCAAATTCTTCTATTATGAAGAATTGGTCTATGTGCCTCTAGTAATCACTATAAATGTTTGTAGGATAAAATGACTAATTGCATCAGGTAGGAGAGAATCAACTTTGAGTTCTTCAAAGATTATATTCCTCTATCCATAATTTTTAAGGGTTGTGTGTGGAGGATGTTATCACTACCAAGAAGGGAGGAGACCTTTCCTTGTGATGGAACTTCAAAATTTTTCTCTTTGTGTTCCATTTTTATCCTACCTTATGTCTCTGGTCATGTATGGTGTTTGGGAAAAGCCTAAGGTTGGGGTTTTACCTTTGTCTTCATGTAAAACCCTAGTGTTTATCTTACGCCTTGGGTGGGATCTTTTGGGCCGTTACTTTTTAGGGAGGGTTTTAAAACAACTTAAGCCCCATCCCTTCATCTAGGCTGGGTCCCTTTTGATTTATCGTTTTATTTCCTTCACCTGACTTTATTATTTCCTAAGTCTTGGATGGTCCCATGCTCCCTTGTTTAAAAAACAACTTATGTCATTGTTTATCATTGGCTTAGTGATGTCCCCTCATTCTTTTAATAAATGTTTTATATTTTGTAGAGGGACAAGTTTGCGTGACCGTAGATTAATTATCATTTGATCTCAGTCATTCCCCACCATCTCGTGATGACCCCACCACACTATTTTGGTTGATCGCAATATCACGGGCGAGCACCATGTGTCTCATTTAATGAAGCTGAAGAGATGATAGAAATACTTTGATACATTTATCTGGTTTTAATACATTATGTAGTGGGTTACTAAAGCATTTATGAGATGCATGTGTTTCAAATCAACAGAGATGTTATAATCTTGGTAGGAAAGGTGTTTGATGGTTAATGACAAAGCTGGTGACTATGTTGAACAAACAGGATTACCAATGGTTGAGATCCATGGTTTCCTGCCATCGCGTGATCAGAAGTTGCGAGGTCTTTATCGATCGCAATATCGCAGGTGAGCACCACGTGGATTTCCTTAGCAATGCATAGTATGGTGGGTCCTTATTTCCATGATGGAAATCATGTCAATTTGTTTTGAAGGCAGCTATTCGATCATCTGACCAAAGTGAAGGATCGACGACTAGTATTTGAATCTACATCAAATGCGATTACAAGGTTCTATTCTGTAATTTCATATTTCTGGTTAGCCCTCCTAGAGAACTAAAAACTCAAGATTACAGCTGCCCTCCTAGAGAACTAAGTGTTGAAGAGAGCCAAGATACAGACACCAGGCAGATGGCATATAGGTCATTTGTAGCAGACAATGAATTTTGATAAACATAGACTCAGATGCATGTATTTTGATGGAGTAAATGAAGATATCTAAGTTGCGGATTAAGATTTTGGTATCAGTTGTTTGTTAAATTTATGTAGTTATTTGATTGTCTCCATTCTGATGCTTCTCTATTGTTTAAATTGATATAACAAGTTTATACTCATTTTATCATTGTACATTTGCTATATATGTGTGATCTAGTTATTCGGTTCTCTAAAGTAGGGATTAAAATATTTTAATCAATCACAACAATTGAGAAGTGTTACTTGGATTAATAAGAAGAATCACATAACTAGAATTTCCATTCTATCTCAAGAAGAGTTTTTCAATTATTCACTTGCACGTTTACACAAGTTGTAAACAATTTTTGTGCCTGACAGTTTGAATTATTGCCATTATTGAAATCCACATTTGCAGATATTCATTAGACTCCATATACCAAATAAGGCACTGGTCTCCCCTTGTATTCTTTTATAATTTTCATTATTCTTATTTATTTTACACTTACATTTAAAAATACACATACATATGCATTTACTGTTTTCATTTATTTCTCATGTAGTTTAATAGTTTGATCAATTTCATATTATATGTGTTGAAGACTTTAGAATTTCAATTACATTAATTTATAGATATGTTGTATCTATAACACTACAAAACCATATGCTCTTTGCATTTACACTTGCATTTAGAAATACACATTTATATACATAGATATAGGTTTCTTTAATGATATGTTTCATTTATTGTTCGAGGAGAGCATCCAGTAATTGCATTTGCATTTACATTTAAAAATACATATACATACATACATACATACATACATATATGTGTGTGTGTGTGTATGTATATAATTTATATTCAATGTTCAGAAACAACCCATTAGGTCTGCACATGGATAAAAATTCATAAAATCAGATCTCCCATACATATTTTGTTGAAACCTAGGTTTGAACCTCTCATTTTACATGCTTTTCTTCACAAAACTCTTGACGACAACAGTTATACTTCTTTATTTATCATCCTACACCCTATTCATGCATCCTACAATTACAACAGTATCCATGGGGCCTCTTACACAAGCTACAGTAATCACAAAAAGTGTAAGAACCCCTTTATATCATGTTTGGACTACAAAACCCTCAAAAACAGGGTAACCGGGCTATATGCAAAGAAATGAAGCTTTCTAACTCAAATCAATGCATTAAGCCCTCAAATCAAATTCAAATCAAAGCTAACACATATCTTCATGGCCTGGAATTGATTTCACATCAAAATATGGCTGCATGTGACCGTACAATGCTGCATAACATGAAAAATACAAAAAAATTGAAGAAAAACACAAATTTTCAAATGTCAAGAGCTTGTATTTTAAATTTTCAACTATCAACAACCATTACAATGATCACTTTATGCCTTTTAAAGGCCTTTACACATCAACCATTGAACAACCACCTCTATAACTAACTTTTTAATCTTTTATGATCACATGAAACATAAAACACACTAATTTCAAGGTTGTTAACATCACTATTGAAATGTTTTAATATTTTGACCTTTCAAACATTAAAAAGTACATCATTAAATTAATTATGTAATGGCATAAAAATTAAAAATATCATGAATTAATTATATAACCACATAAGTCAAATATAATTCTATCAAGAAATTAATATCAAATAGATAATATAATCGCATAACTCATACATTTCAATGTCATTAATCTTCTTCTTCATCCAACTCTTTGTCTGTATCATTCGATCCAGATTCGACATTGTAAGGATTGGTCATATCATCATCATTATCATCAATATCAGGTTTTGATAATGTCATCATCCACACGGATATCATCTTCATAAACATTAACTCCTACATCATCATGATCTAGTTCCTCCTCTTCGACATCTTCATCAGGGACATCATCAACTAACTGTTGATCCTGATCATCATCTACATCATCTTCTAGTTCTTCGGTATCTTCTTCTTCCACCACATTATACTTTACCGGCCTTCCTCTTGGATCATGTCTAACAACAAATGACCAACCTGGTTTACCTAGAATCTTTGAGTAAAATACTTGCTCCAATTGGCTTGGAAGAACATAGGGCTCATTTCCAGCTCGCTCAATCGACCTTGTATTAACCATGGTAAATCCATTATAATGTTCAATAGCAGTTCTTTTAGGATCATTTTCATTCAATCGTAGCCTATACCATAGGACTATGAACATAATTAATCTGAAGGACTTAAAGTCACACTCAAGTATATCATCAAAAATCCCATAGTATCGATTTTCTAAGACTTTTGGATGTATGTCACTTCTAGATGAAGCATTAGTCACCTGAAAGACTGTAGTTATACTAGAATCACAAGTTTTCTTCATGTCATCCAACATTTTGATTCAAAATTTATGACCATTGCACCACATAGCCTTGTGGTGTTTCACCTGCAATATGTCAAACATGTAAAAATTATTGCAATATTTTCAGTTGATAAACATATTTATTCTTGACCGAATGTATGCAAAGAAAACAATCTCAACATATATATACATCAATATAATTGAAAATAATTAAATAATATGGGTGATTAATATATTTATATGTACCTATTTATCTCTTAAATCATATGCTAAATCAACTTCCCTTTGTGTAACATTGGAATCTCCATTACGATGAGCTTCTTTAACCAATGAATCCACACCTTCCCATGTTAATGTGCGACTAGATTGTTGACATCGTTCAATCCATACCATCATCCAATCAAGATTGTTTACAACGTACAAATGTAGTGCATCCCACTCTCGAACAACTGTATAAAAAAAAATTGAAATTCACAAACGACGTATAATTAGTTAAATACCACAGTATACGACCTTAATTTATAATTGATGTATATTGAAGATTAAAAATTAAATAAGTACAATATACATAAAAACCATATGTAAAATGTATTCCAATTAATCTTCATGACCATCTTATAATTACCTCTCACTTTCCTCAATCTACCTTTCCCCATCAGGTACTCCCCTTCGAATTTGTTAATGGAGTTGGGATCTCAAATGCGATCTACATGGATCTTTGCTGCAAACTTAGCAAGATATTCACTAATGTACACCATGGTCTAGTATACCATATATCCCTCCACCATAGAACCCTTAGGATGTGCTTTTTGTCTAACCAAAGCCTTCAAAAATTTCAAGTGCCTCTCAACCATCCACATTGACCTTGTGTGTATAGGTCCACATAATTCAATCTCCTCAATTTGGTGTATGGGGTAGTGTTCTTGTGCATTGAAAAATGCCAAAGGTAGACACTTTTGCATTTCACACATTAGACGAGGAATTTTTCTTTCCAATAATTTATATCTTCTTTATGGATTTCTTTAGATGATAGCCATCTACAAGTGATTCAAGGCACAAATATATTAACGAGATTTAACAAAAATATACAATATATTACATAACAAGTAAAACAAATGGTAATTATAAGATGTATACAACGAATTGAACAAATATCGCTATTTACCTCATGTATTTTCCAAAATCATATATAACTTGCTTGACATTGTTGTCAAAGTTGTCTGGGAGAGATAGAGGTAGAACGTACTGCAACAATTATAAAATAATTTTTTCATTATTTTTCCAAAAGTAGTAAACATAATACACTGAAAAGTATATGCATTATACAAGTGTATATAATATACCAGAATAATTACCTTAATGAAGGTATGCCAATCATGCGTTTTCATCCCTGACCCAAATTCGTCTTTTTTTGTTATTATATTGTTTATGTTTGCAACAAATCCTGTGGAAAATCAAAATTTTCGTATGACTTCTTTTATAGCATTGCTTTGCTGCTCCGTTAATAACCAAGGAAGGGCACTTGTATTAATTTGGTCTCCATCGCTATTTAATTGAAAGACATTTTTTATTGCATGATTGGTTTCCTGAATGTCACTACAAATTTTTTAAAAAAAATCTTTGTCATGTCTTCCATCCAATATTTTCCATTACGTTTCTATTATATTCTTTCTGATATGCATTGTATCAAACAAATGTACAATTTGTAGCTGCTCATAGTAGGGCAACCTACTAAATTGTCTATGATAACTTTTCAGTCCCTGCGGAAGCCAACCATTAATGCCTTTACGACCTTCATGAAACATATAAGTTAAACAAATTAACAACGACAATCATTGTCAATTACAGCATGAGTAAACACAACACAATATAAAAATATAAATTCAAAATATATCATATATGATAGATAAACAATTTGATCTGATGTATAACCTTGACGATTAATTCTATTATATTCCAACTTCCATAGGCGAGGTGTCATTCTTTGTGGTTTTGATGTAGTCTCTTCTTTCCCATTGAAAATATGTTTTTCAGTAGTACGATACTAATGATTTCTATGAAGTGCCTATACTCATCAAACACCTGATTTCCTAAACTTGTTGAATGACGAGATTTCATCTTTGGACCACAAATTGGACATGCAAATTTTCCCTTTGTTTGAAGACCTACAAGATTATATATAATTGGATTAAATATGTCAATTTTTATAATTATATATAATGAATAGATTATTTTAAAAACATGCATTATATCTACTTCATAAAATTAAATATTGTTAAAGTGTAGTCGAACATTATAACATACCACAAAAATGTGTTAGCCCTGGGGCATCATGAATTGTCCATACAAGCATTGCATGGAATTGAAATTGTCTTTGTCCTATTGGTCTAGAGACGTCATACATAGTGACGCCATTCCATAACTTTAGTAACTCGTCGATAAGAGGCTCGATATATACATTCATACCTTTAACTTGGTACTTACCTAGTTGAATGAACATAAACATTACATAATTATTATAACCATTTTACTGCAATATATATAAATTAATGTACATGACTATTGAATGAAAAAAATATAAGTCATTATGCAACAAATAAGACAAATGAGATGCTACTACGTTAAAGAAAATTGATGTAAACAAATACCTATAACAATCATTGACAACATTATGTGCTCCCTCTTTATTGACATCCATGGAGGAATGTTAATGTTGATAACAAAAACAGGCCACACCAAGTAAATAGATCTCAGCTCTCCAAATGGATTGAAACCATCCGCTCCCAATGAAAGTCTGAGATTACGAGGTTCTTCTTTAAAGTGTGGCCATTTTTCCTCCATGTCCCTAAATGCAGAACCATCCGCAGGAATTTGAAGAATGTCATCTCCACTTATATTCTGTGCATGGTAATCCATAAATTGCGCTAAGCTTTCACACCTAAATAATCGTTGCATACATGGAATAATGGGAATATAACGAAGAACCTTGTGAGACACCTTTTTTGTTAGTTGATCTATTCGATATCTACTGATATGACATTCTGGGCATTCTGTTGCAAATTCATGTTGTTTATGATATATAATATGATCTTTGGGACATGCATCTATTGCTTGATACTCCATTTCGATATCTTTCATAATGCCAGATAAATCTTGATATGAGCAAGGTAAAATATTTGATGTTGGTAACAAAAATTCACCAATCAATCTACAACAAAAAATAATTTGTTAATATAAAGAATATTAATGGTACATATTTCATCCTTTATTTACTAGTGATGAACTAACAACAATTAAAATAGATGAAAAAAGATGACATCTATGACATACCTTAACATCTGTGAGATTGCTATGTTTGATAAACCATTCATAACCTTCAAGTTCAAAAACAACAATACAACAAAGAGAAGAGTTGTTTGGGAGCCTTCATAAAGGGGCTTGTATGCCTTCTCAAGTATAGGTAAATCATGAACATCATCAAAGTCATCTTGATCATCATGATCAACTCTGCCACTAAATGTGTCATGGATCAATGTATCTGTACCATCATCTTCAATTGTGTTTTCTAGCGCATGATCATCTTCTTCCATATGATCATTAACTTCATCTTCGATATTCAGAGCTCCATATTCATCTGCTTGCAAAACCACATTCTCTGGGCCGTGATAATCCATATCATGTGCCCTAGGGTGCCCCACCTTTATAATAATGATAGACACAAATAAACCATGATCATGATCAAGTGATTATATATATATATATATGTTAAAACAATATAAATATTTACAAATTCAATCAATATAAACACATCTAATGAACAACTTACCAATGGATGATAATCATGCCCCCTTTCAACGTGACCATGTTGCCTACAATGTTTCTCAGTTGTGATTAAAAGTCGTCTCGCCTTTAAACCCTTGCAATTATTGCAAGGACAATAACATTTCCCATCACCCTTTCTTTTCAATCTAGTCCATAATCTATCAAGTGTCTCTTCATTTTGTTCTGGATTAATATTAACTAACATGATTTTTCTTTACATGGCTTGACTATTTAGATCTTTGAAAAATATCAAACACACACTCCAATAATTTTTATTCATAGACAGGTAACAAAATCTAATAATTTTGATATTTTACACCAAAAAAATTTGGCATGCAACCACCCCTGCAAAAGAGAAGATAGTCTGAAGTTAATGACCCCAAAAAACACTTTAAAATGCTAATTCCAAAACTTATTAAATTCTGATTTTACTATGATTTCCAATCATTAGACTCCTAAAATCAGAATATTGAACTTGATCGCAAACTTCCTATAATGATGGAGGTAGCGAGATAGTAAGAGCAAGTGACCCATTCCTAAGGAGCAACAAGTCGGAATCATCATTGCTAATGTCAATAGGGATTTATCCTTTTAGTTAAATATGCAATGTGTCACTTCTTATGACGAGCTTATCCCTAAGGCCCTCAACATTGAGAGAGCCCTAATCACACAAGGAAGCACACACTATTAGAATTTGGAAAATAAATGACTAGGTGACTAAAAATTTTAGTCACAACAACTAAAAATGACTAAATTTTGCTTATTTTTTACAACTCAGCTATAAATGAGTAAATAAATTACTAGTTTGGTCGTTGATTAAAAATTATTTAGTCACAAAAATAAAAATGACTAAATAGTTAGTCATTTATTTAGTCACAATTCATTTGAATAAATCATTTAAGGAATCAAGAATATAGCCCGCCAAAATACTCTAAAACTTTAATAAACATACCCTAAAACTTTTGTCAAAATCTTATTTTCAAGCATAGCCCACCAAAATGAGTTTTCATTTTAATAAACATACTCTAAAACCTTCGTCAAAACATTATTTTCAAGCATAGACCGCCAAAATGGAGAAGTGTTTCAGTAAAGAATGACAAAGAATGGTGAGAAGATGTGCATGAAAGGAGGCATAGGATTCATTGCTACTTATCTCATTCCTGCTCTGCTCAACAAATCTTACATTGTTCCTGCTACTATTTGTAATCTAGGTATTTACTTGACATATATTTGCATAATCTCAAATTCCTTTAGAGGATTTTGAAGTATTAATGTATCCTATATAGGGTTTAGAATGATTTCTTTGAATTAAAAAAATAAATAAATGATGTATTTCCTTGTAATTAGATAATATGAAGATCTCCTAAATCTGCCCCAGCACACTATCCTCTTTGGCATTGTATTCATTACTCTAGCTACTAGGGTTTTGTATGTGACATCTTTAATATCTTCATGACTGTGGCTTTTAAATAGATCTCATTCTTTGCTTTAATCCTTTTCATGGTAACCCTTGAGTTCCATAATCCACCTTCAATCTCTTCTAAGAACGTTGTCTTAAGCTAGACTGCATAGATGCATATAAAGCAAGTCCTTCATACCTGCCATTGTTCCAAACCACCACTCACTACCTTGTTTAAAATGTTTCCTCTATAAGCACAATACATGTTTTAAAATCATAGTTGTCAGTGATTGACCATTAAGGTCACCACTTTCATCAAAATACAATGAGATTTTTGTCTTCAAACTCAAGACATTATGCAAGATAACATTGTGAATTGTTTGTTGTGTATGATTTTATTTTCTTGCACATTTACTACTTTGCTAACTTCCTTTAAGACTAGGTATTGCACCCTCAGCTACAATCTCAAACAGCTCAATCACTATCACTTGAAGATTCCTTTCATGAGCATCCTTCTATAAAATCAAACTATGCCCTATAGACTGTCTACTTACTACAGGGGACTCATTGTTTCATGGTATTGTAGATATTAAGATCCTTCAACCTTATTGACACTACTTCACAGTCCACAAGGTATTATTCACTATTCTCCCATCTTTGATGAATCCCAAAACACTGCTCAAACATGCAATCCACTACCTCCATTATACAATGGCTAAGAAGAAATATTAAACCTATAATTACCATTGTTACTTCATTTGGACAGTCATTCCCTGATTGCATTTTCCTTGTCTAACACTACCAAAACCATTTGAAAAACCCTTAAGGGCAGCAAGGGGGTAAGAAAACTCACTGTTAAAATCTCCACTTTACTATGCAAGGTTTTAAATTTATTATCTTGTCACTGCTCAGCCTCTTTTTGACTATCACATCTCAAGTGACTGTCATTCTTCTTACCATAGATTGCATTTACAAATGTCACTAAGCTACATAGTGTGCTTGTTATTGGATACAATCTTTAGATTGCCAGATTTTGTTATTAGCTACAATGTCTCAATCTTTCTGGTATTGGAACCTCACTAATCTGCTAGAGTTATTGTTTATGTTTCTACGGAGGCCTAGAGTTTGTACCCTAATCATGCTCTTACCAATGCTTCTGTTGGTATTAAAAAATAACCTTAAATCTTGGGTCAGAAAATTAGTTGTCTTGACAGGGTTGTGGTATGATCTTGGATTGTATTCTAGAGTGTGTGGGAAGCTTGTGTTTGATCAGTAAGGTATGTAAACCTGATCAGAAAATGTATCCTATATAGTATGGGTCTTGCTTTAATACTTTCCATAATGGTTATTAGCAAATCACATTATTATAGTTTAAGCTATACACTTTAACAAACTTGGTTTGTAGTTTAAGCTATACACTTTTAAGTAACATTCATAAGGTTTAGAAAATCTTGATCAATCTCTAGAATAGCCCATTAAACATGGGTTGTGCTTGAATGCACTACATAATTGATATAACACAACCACTCTGCATATCAACTAGAGTTATAGGCTCTTTATTGCAACAAGAGGTAATCACTCTTGGATCATGCTATAATTACATCGTAATTTATTAAACTTGAGACAACTTGAATGCACCCAATGATGATTGACACCTACATTATACAACCTGAATTAACTACATTATATGAGTGCCTCAATTTCTATCACAACATAGCCACATTAAACTTGGGTCACACATGAATGCATCATGTATTTGTTATAGCACAACTGTGCCACATGACCAATAGAGTTATGGATCACATAATTACAGTCACAATAATTTGTTCCTTGGTTGTGATCTTATGGTGATTCCACACAACAAAATTTGGACATGAAATTCTCAAAACCCTAAACCTCTAAAAATGAAATCTGATGAGATATTGCTTTAAAATATGATTTTCAAACTGGAACTACAAATCTGACTTCACAACTGAATTTTGCAAAAAGACAATGACTACCCTCAACCTAGCGATATCTTCAAAAAAAAAAAAAAATTCCCAAGAAAATCGTCCTTAGTTCTCCACAAACTGTCTCAAGTAGAGCAAATTCGTAAGTATAGCAAAACACTGTCACAATAAATCAGCGAACTCACTTTTCTTTAGGTTGGCCACAATTTGATTTTTTTCTTATTTTTCATGTTTGTCAAAATTTCGACGAAACTGATAGTCAAAATTTTGACGAAACCCAAGTTCGTCGAAATTTCGACGAACGTCGGGGATAAACTTTAAAAAATTGAAAATTACACATCAAATTTTACAAGCACCCGAAAATACATCAAATTATACATATTTCGTCAGAAATTTTCATTCGATTTTGCAGTCAAATGAGTTAGTGTTTCCTTTCTACCATTTACCTATCTCCTCAACTCCCTATCACCTCAAAACCTCAATGGTGACATCATTATCTCTTCCTCCATCTCTTCTCTCTAATGATTTCTTGCTGATATCATAAGCCTAATGATGTCATGCTAATGCTATCATCCGCATCGAACCTTCTGAATTCTTCCTCCCTCCATCCCCTTTCAAACCTATCATCCCAATATATAGCTTTCCCTAATGGTCCAAAACTCAACCAAAGTCCTTTTCCAAATTCTTCTAAGTGTTTTAGACCATCAAATTTCCTCTTCCCTTCATCCTCATTGGACTCATCCCTTTAGCATGATCATCCCCAAAAGCCCAACACTTTGCCATTCCCTTTTGCCTTCATTTCTCTAAGTCTTAAAGAGACTTTGGGCCTTTTCCTTTCTATTATGTCATCCCTTCAACCCTCGATCTCCCTAAAAGTCTACTTCTCCTTTGATGATGCCATAATCCTTCATAGCTTCGATGTTTTTCTTTCCCCTTTCTGTGGCAGATGGTTCGATGATGGCCCAATGCTCGATGGCCCAACTAGGGCATGAGTGTCAAGGTTCATGTCGAGGCATCAAAGGATTTTAATACTTCTCTTCCAATGGGCATGAGGGCAAGGCGATAAGCAACAGATTGATACCTTGCCAATAAGCTATAGGAAACTCAAAAAGGCATGAATTCTTCCACTTACCACTTTGCAATACCATTAATGCCTACAACTACCAAATTTTGACCCGATGAAGCTTCAGAAAGGATTTAAATATATTTTGGAATGAATCCCAAAAGAAAAACAATAATTTATTGTTTACAAACCTCATTTTTGTTGGAGCATCGCCTCCAGGATGTGATTTCAGTGGATTTCATGGTTTTTTTTACTCATTCTTCCACTCAAACCCATGAATCATCAATGGTTAGGTATGGCAATGGTTAGAAGAATGTTCTTTCATTTTTCTTTGTGGTCAAACCAGAATTGCAAAAGAAACTTGTTTGTTAAGAGTTGGAGGTTGCAGTTAGGGTTTCCTTCTATTCCACAACCTTTTGACAACTTGCGCGCCTTCATGTTGTGGGTATATCTGCTTTGGTTGCCATTTTACAAGGGATGAGAAAATTAGAAGAAAGAGGAGAAGTTGCAAAACAAATAAGAAGAGTAACATTCATAAGAATCCCTAGGGTTTCAATTTCTAGTTTTGGATAGAGGTATTTCGATATTATAATGATTTGGGTTCATCCCAAATTTGTAATTAACACTTGTAAACTTTGAAGATTGAATGAGTAAAGGAAAGATCAAGCTTAGTTAGGTGTCTCCTTCTTTATGATATATATTATGCATGTATAATGTTTAGTTGGTCAACTAGAAGACCATAACATCCTTGCAAAGACTTTGTAAGGTATTTTTTCAACATAATAAAGGAAACATATAAAAATGTATGTGTAAAGTAAAGCTTGACTATGCATTTTGAAAGGAATAGTCGTCTATCATATCTTGATTAGGGTATCACTTATTTTTATAGTCTGTTACATGTTAGAATGAACTCATGACTTGTAATGTCCCCTTCTCATCAGTGATCAGTTCAGACGCTCATCAGCCTATTTTGGAGGCCCGTAGGCTCGTTGAGGTAAAATTAGGGTTTCCATGTTCGGAAGTTCTATGGCATTTCAGGGATTTTACTATTTATAGTAAATCCTATTTTTGGCAGTATGTAGTTTTCAGTCTTTAGGTCTTCATTTTCAGTTGGAGCAATTAAATGAGTTCAAGTTTGGCTTCTAAAAACTTTGTATTGGTGAATTTCTTAAATAAAGGCATTAATATTATAATTTGTAGTTGACCCCTTGGCCTAGGGAAATAACTTTACGTTGTTCTTAAAAGGTGGACTTGAAGGGGGACGCCTTCATAAGAATTAAATATTAATAAAGTCTTTAATGCCTTGAGGAAAAAGTGGATGCCATTTTAATGAGGAGTTAATATTTTTGAAAGTTTAATGTTGCTTGAAGTGGGATGCCATCTTGAGTAATTAAAAGATATTTGGAAATTTGAAGAGTCCTTTGTGTCTTTTGGCATGCCTTGGAAGGAATTCGAAGAGACATCTCCTTTTCTATAAAAGAGAAGCCTGGCTCCAACATTTGGTATCCATGAACTTTGATAATGTTATGCCGTCGGAATGACAATTGAATTATTGCTTCGAGGAAAGCTTACCTCCAAGCCTCTTGTCCAATTTTGTGTTTGAAAGATAACACTTAGTTGGCCTTTTTGCTGCTTCTCAAATCAGACTAACAGATTGAGCTCAATAGTTGAAGATTTTGATGATATTTTCCAGTTTTGAAGTTGTTGATGCTGCCACAGCTGAAAGTCAATTTTGCATACAGCTTTGTGAGTGATTTTTGTTTCATTCTGGGTATTTTAGAATCTTATTTCTTTGCCTTGGGCGATCCCTTCCACCAATTTGTAGATTTTATTTTAGAGTATTTGATTTTTCCTTGCCAAATCGCCCTTCTCAAGGGCCATACCATTTTGAGGGCATTGGAAATTGTGCCAAAGAATTAATGAATGATTTTGAGGCTGTTACATCTTCTGATCATGGGCACCTATCCTCCAGAGGTACATTGCATTTTGTTTCACATCAATCAAAGGTATTTTGGTGAAGTTATGAGCATCTAATTGATTCACAGTTGCTGGTTCTTATTTCATGTTTGCTTATCAGACTTTAGAAGTTTTGATTTTTGACTCATGTTCAACTTTTAGAGAGATAATTATTTGTATGGGATCATCCAGTACTCATGTGCTTTGAAGCTATTGTAACTTACATGTAATTTGCAGCCCTCTTTCTTTATTGTAAGACTGAAAACAGTAGTACTATTTCAGTCCTTTATTGCTGCAATTCTTTCTCATTTCTCACATTAAGTACCCCTGGATGGTTTACCACCAGTGTGGATAATTGAATTTGTATCTCTCTTTGTACCCACTCTCAAGTGGTGAATCCCCACTCTTAAGTGGATGCCCGCCATAGCGGAAGAATTAGTTAGTTTCAGTTTCAATTAATTACTCCATCATATGTTAGCACCTCGTCCTCACTAGGATCTTGAGTGCACATTCATGACGTTGAGTTTGATTTCAGTTTCAGTTGCATTCTCTTTCTGTATCAAGCCAAATCATAGGGATCCTCTGACCATATGTGTGCCCCTCTTCCTTAAATGGTTTTAGGGAACATTCTTGGTTAGAGTTGCTTTGATAGTGTTTGGATTTGGCACTAACGCTAATCAAGTTGGCCAAGTGCTAGTTGTGTTGTGTAAATTTTGAGGAAAATTTGGTTAGCATATTTCAGTGGTATCAGAGCAGAAGACCCTGCCATCCTGTGGCATTTTGCAGTCGGTTGTCTAATGAGTGAAAGAGAAACTAGACCATTCGCCAGAAGTCAGGCCAGAACTTAGCATCAGTTTCCACCCATTCTAGAGGTAGAGACATTTTCAGAAGCCTTAAGAGATTTTGGCAAAATAGTTGAAGGTACAAAAAATTCATTGGAAGAAGTTGGTCAAATAGTTGAAATAATGTAAGACACTATTAGGCAAGCTAATGAAGAGAGGGACAGAGTTGAGAAGAATTTTGATGGAATGATAGACATGATGTCTTGATTATTGTCCAAGTTGGATCAACAAGCAGCCCATAATGTCATTCAGCCCCAAAATAATCCAACTGGTGAAAGCAGTGGAGTTAATGGAAATAACAGTAATGGCAGTCCTAAGGTGAATAGAAGAGATAGAATTGTGGGTCAACATGTTGCAATTCCTAGTGGGTCATCCTCTAGACCTTTTTTCCCCACTTTCACGCCAAGGGAAGAGCCACAACCGGTTGAAGTTGCACCAACTTTTGCTGATGATGCACGTCAGGCTTACATGGAGTATGCTTCCTTACCTCTTGATTTGAGAGATGCTTGGAAATTTGATGAATACATGAATCAAAGGATTCAAATAAATGGTGGAAGGAATGAGCAACGTCCTCCTATGGTGCCTATAAATGATTTTTACCAAGCCTTGGGAAAGATAACTTTGGAGCATTTTGATGGTAGTAATAAGTGTACAACCAAATCGTGGGTGTAGAAATTGGATAACTACCTTTCTCTCAGACCAATGCTAGAAGAAGATGCAATTAAATTTGCACATTGCATTTGGATGGGATAGCTCACAAATGGTGGACTCATGGATTGGTCACTCTTGGCCATAACCTCATCCGCACCTATGATGAGTTTACCAACAAGCTAATTGAAAGATTTGATACCAAGGATCCTGAGTTGAGATTCAAAGAATTGGCACAGTTGAAGCAATAAGGATCTTTAGAAAATTATGTGGCTGATTTTCAGAGGTTATCAGTAATGGTGCCAAACATTACTGAGAGAAGACTTGTGGTTCTCTTTTTTGAAGGATTAATGGAGCCTTTGAAGGGATGGGTCAAAGCCTTTGATCCACCAACTTTAGATGAAGCCATCAAGAAAGCGAGGAGCATGGAGTTGGAGCCTCACGGCCCAAGTTTCATTCAAAACCTTTCAGCCATAAGAAGGATAAAAAACATTCTTCAAATCTACCAAAGAAGTTTCCACCAAAAATGTCAGAAGAGCTCAAAGAACAACTTAGAAAAGATGGAGTTTCCTACACTTGCCATGAACCTTGGGTTAAGGGTCACTGTTGCTATGGAAGAGGCAAAGCAAACCGAATGGAGGGCTATTCTAATTATGGATCAAAATCTGATTCGCCTGATCAACAATACGAATCAGCAAGTAGTGAAGGTGAAGAAGCTCCAAAAGAGAAGCTCGATGAGGTTGGAGATGGTAGTGCTTTAGCACAACTATCAAGTTTTCAAAAAAACGAGTCCTTTCGAGTTTGTGGAGTGGTTGGATCTCAAATAATAGTTGCTCTAATTGATACTGGAGCAACTCACAACTTCATTGACGAAGGATTGGTGTCAAAGAGAGGATTGAAGACTGAAGAATTTGAAGATTTCAAAGTAATGGTTGTTGGTGTGATTAATATTTAATTACAATTGCATAACTTTACTTAGGTATTATTTATTTCCTAGGTTTATTTATTCTCATCATTATATTTTGAGCTATCTTGTTGCTCAAGATAAGATTAGGGTTATGCATCTTTGCTTTTATAAAGGAAATCATTATTTTGTAATTATCAATTCTTGAATAATAATATGTT
Source organism: Sequoia sempervirens (assembly GCA_007258455.2). Lineage (NCBI taxonomy): Eukaryota > Viridiplantae > Streptophyta > Pinopsida > Cupressales > Cupressaceae > Sequoia > Sequoia sempervirens. The sequence continues at coordinate 122,538 of VDFB02291096.1, forward strand.
GCACATCTTTTTGCAACCTCTCTGCTTTTTCAGTTTTTCTCTTTTGTGGAAGGATATTCTAGTTTACAAATTAGATCTTGGTTTCTAACATGGTATCAGAGCCTTGATTTGCAGCCCCTTCTCAGATTTTTGAGAAAATCATTGCAGGGTTCATTCAAGATTCCTTGAGGGTTTTCATACCTCAAGTTTGTCTCTCTATTTGGATGCTCTTGCATGGTCACTTTCAACACACATTGGAGGAAATCTGAGCTCATTTTTGAGTTCAAGGCTGTCGAAAAAGTCAAGATTGACTTTTGTTTCACCTAAATCCGACATTCTATGCCAGAGTTATGAGGGTTTGAAGATTTGCCAGATCTGGGAGTTGCGAAGCTTCTGGTGCATTTTCAGGCAGATCGGACCTCACCACCAGATCCAGAGTGTCTGAGAGATGAAAATTGACATATAACTCGCCTATATTCAGCATCAACTGTTCGTGAGGAAAAAAAAAATTGTTCGTACGGCCCGTACAACTGTTTGCACGCAGATAAAAAAAAATTACACAATGTGGTAAATTTTTTTAAATTTTTCTGGCTTTCATATTTTTGTCAAATTTTTTTAAAAAAATTATTGAAAAGTTTTTGGCTTTTTTAAAAAAAAAACCCAAACCAAAACTTTGGGGGTCGGAAGTTTTGCAAGGTACCGTAGGGTACCTGCGCATGGAAGGTCCCTGCGGGTCTGTCCTTCACAGTCTGCCGGCGGCTTCCTTTGTTCGGCCATTGTACTCCTCCGTCGGCTCCTTTCCTCTCCCCAGCGACCGATGGTTTCCTCTGGCACCCACCCCTCGGTGGCAACCCATCCCACTGGCGGCAAAGTTTTTCCAGCAAACCCCTGCAACTGGGGGCGAGGCATCCTCAGGGAATATTCCCTCCGAAAATCCGGCGACAGATTCCCTGGAATCGAGAATATTTCGGCTACCGTACATGGAATATTCCGACAATCTTCAGCATATACCGATTGCCGAAATTTTTTTGCACGGGGGGCATTTTTTTTTGCCCCAACGGCCAGATGGCCATCAAATTTTTTTGCATGAACTGCTGATGTCAGCATGATGTCACTCGGTTGTACGGCCCCTCTTTGCCCCTCCTAGCCCTGATTTTTCCTAAATGAGCAATTTTTTTTCTTTTGGTCATAACTTGGGAATACAATATCGAAATCAGGCAAACGAGATATCGCCGGAAAGCTGGTTCCAAGCACTTTCCAGTGGTGTAGTTTATTTTATAGTATTTTTCTGTTTAGCTGCTGTTTTTTCTGTTTGAAGTCAGATGTTCATTTCGGACTTCCGAGCTCATAACTTTTTGCCATGATCTCCAATTTCTATCTTCTTTGCAGCATTGGAAAGGTATTGAGGAGATCTATCTTGCTGTCCATGAAATTTTTTCTATATCTGTCCCAAGTTTATTGTTATTCCAGATTTGTCCCGATGGGTGTTTTGGAGATTACTTGGATGTTTTGGTAGTTGGAAAAGTGAAACTTGAATATTTGTACTTCATTTCAGTACTACATCATGTTATTTTCTGTTTATGCATGCTTTAGCATTCTCTCCTTTTACAATCATTGGGTTATTGTAATAAATGAACTGAGATAAAGTTCCATCAGGGGGTTTCTTGCATACATCTTTCGTATTGGTGACAACTTGCTTGAGTTTGTCTGGTTTCCTATTGTCTCCTTTTTAGCTTCTTTCTTGCTTAGCTGGACACATCTTTGGCTTGCTTCGGTTCACACTTCACATTGGGATTTTATGGTTCTTGATCCGCATTGGTTCAGATCTTTCTCATTTGAGGGCCATGTTTTTATGGTTAATGTTCCAGAATCTTGATGGTACTCATCCTATGGGCAGTTTTAGTTTTAGTTTGGCATTGGCTTCGAGAGACACAGCTTCCAAATTTGTCATCGTTATGGGTCCTTTCATCCTTTCATCTACTGTTGTTTACAGATTCCAGGGTTGATCCACTATGTGAATTTTCATTGTTCCTTGGCATCAGGTCTGTTGTTGCATTTGTGATTCCAATATGGTATTTTGCAAACAGAAGTATCTTTCCTTGCTTGCCAGATTTGGGGTTCCAGTGTTTCTTCATCAATGTTCTTCCAATGCTTCTTTGCAGCAGTTCATCTCATTGAGGGGGGGTTTTTCCCACTGGGTTTTCTCTCTCTTTGCATTTGTACATGGGTACCTGATTAGGCCTTTGTTGCTGGGACCCATCTCACATCTTTGCATAATAATTTGCTTCTCCCTAAGTTGCACTTATGGGGGGTGTTGGTGTAATTAATATTTAATTACACTTGCATAACTTTACTTAGGTATTATTTATTTCCTAGGTTTATTTATTCTCATCATTATCTTTTGAGCTATCTTGTTGCTCAAGATAAGATTAGGGTTATGCATCTTTTCTTTTATAAAGAAAATCATTATCTTATAATTATCAATTCTTGAATAATAATATGTTGCACATCTTTTTGCAACCTCTCTGCTTTTTCGGTTTTCTCTTATGTGGAAGGATATTCTGGTTTGCAAATCAGATCTTGGTTTCTAACAATGGCAGTTGATGGTTTCACCATGTCATGTACAAAGAAGATTCCTAACCTTTCTATTTAGTTAGGAAATTATGAAGTTAAAGATGATTTCTATGTTGTTGGTATTGGTGATATCAATGTCGTGTTGGGAATACAGTGGCTGCGATCTCTTGGAGAGATCACATTGAATTTACAAACAATGGAGCTGAAATTTCAAGCTGATGGAAAGAGGGTTGTTTTGAGAGGGATGTCAAATGGGGGGCCTCAAATTGTGTCCTTGAAGAGAATGGAAAGGCTGATCTGTCATGATCAAGTTGAATGGGCAGCAAAATGTATGGTCCTACCAGTTGATCTAGTGGAAGAGAAAAGGCAATATCATCCTGATATTCAAGCCTTACTTTCAAAGAAGAGAAAAGTCTTTGGAAGCCTATCTCCTGGGAGACCTCCTGAAAGAGGTTGTGAGCATGTTATTGAGTTAGAAGAAGGAGCAAAGCCAGTTATCACCACACCTTACCATTATCCCAAGAAGCAAAAAGATGAAATTGAGAAAGCCATCAAAGAGCTTTTGGAGATGGGTTTTATTTGGCCAAGCAAAAGCCCTTTTGCTTCAACAGTGGTGTTGGTAAAAAAGAAAGATGGAACAATGCGTATGTGTGTTGACTACCGTGCATTAAATCAGAAGACCATCAAGAATAGATATCCTATTCCTAGGATTGATGAGCTTATTGATGAGCTCCATGGGGCTATGTTTTTCTCAAAGATTGATCTTTGTTTAGGCTATCATCAAATCAGAATGAGGGAGGCAGATATAGAGAATATAGCCTTTAGATGCCATTTTGGGCATTTTGAATTTCTTGTCATGCCTTTCGGTTTGACAAATGCTACAGCAACATTTCAATCTTGTATGAACAAGATATTTAGACAACAGTTGAGGAAGTTCATGCTCATCTTCTTCGATGATATCCTTATTTTCAGTAAGTCATGGGAAGAGTACCTCAAGCACTTAGAAGAAGTGCTTAGCATCTTGGAGGCAGAATGCTTGTTTGCCAAAGAATCAAAATGTGAGTTCGGGATGACAGAGCTATTGTACCTTGGCCACATCATTAGTGCTGAGGGAGTCAAAGTTGATCCTGAGAAGATAACGACCATTCTTGATTGGCCTCCTCCAAAGAATATTTCTCACTTGAGAGGATTTTTGGGTTTGTGCGGATTCTACAGAAGATTTGTCAAGGGATATTCTAACATGGCAGCCCCCCTTACAGATCTTACAAAGAAAGGAGATTTTCTATGGACAGATAAGGCACAAGGAGTCTTCGACAAGTCCAAGCACATAATGAGCTCATGTCTAGTGTTGGCCCTACCAGATTTCACAAAGCCCTTTGAATTGCAATGTGATGCTTCAGGAGAGGGAGTTGGAGTTGTTCTCATGCAAGACAAGCACCCCATTGTCTTTGAGAGCAGAAAGTTGAGAGGATCAAAAAGATTTTATGACAAAGAAATGCTTGCTATTATGCACACATTATCTAAGTTTCGTCAATATTTGGTGGGAAATAAATTTGTTGTTAAGACTGATCACAACAGTCTTAAACACTTTATGCACCAAAAAGATTTGAATGAAAGGCAACAGAAGTGGGTAAGTAAGCTCTAGGCATATGACTTTGACATTGACTATGTCAAAGGGAAAAATAACATAGTTGCTGATGCTCTTTCAAGAAGACCCCATTTGCAGTCACTTTGTGAGTTATCGGCAGATTGGAAGGAGTTAATTGCTGTTGATTATGCTAAAAATCAGTTTGCAACCAACTTGCTTGAAGGACATTTGGTTGATGAAAGGTATAAGTTAGTTGATGGGTTAATTCTTTATAAAGGTAGGATCTTTTTAGTGCATGAATCTAAGCTTAAAAAGAAGATTCTATAGCCTTTTCATGATGTTCCCTTTGCTGGTCATCAAGGAATATTCAAGACTTACAAGCAGATTAGAGAAAGGTTTGCTTGGAAAGGGATGAAGGACGAGATCATGAATTACATAAGAGAGTGTTCTATTTGCCAAAAGAATAAGAATGAACATTCTTTTCTAGCTGGTTTGTTGCCGCCCTTGCCAATCCCAAATCAAAAATGGGAGAGCATTGCAATGGATTTTATCATCGGGTTTCCTAAGGTGCAAGGACATGATTGCATTTATGTTGTGATAGATAGATTAACAAAATTTGCTCATTTTTATGCTGTCACAACTTCATTTACAACAACTCAAGTGGCTGAGTTGTTTTTTAAAGAAGTATTCTGATTGTATGGGTTACCTAAAACCATTGTCAATGATAGGGACAGTAAGTTCCTAAGTGCTTTTTGGCAAGAGATCTTCAGGTTAAGTGGAACAATGCTTACTCCAAGCACTAGTTATCATCCACAAATAGATGGGAAATCCGAGATTGTCAACAAGTGGCTAGAAGGCTACCTTAGAAATTATGTTTCGGGGTAGCAAAGAGCTTGGATTAAGTGGCTTCATTTGGGAGAGTACTGTTACAACTCTTCCTATCATATGTCAATTAAGATGTCTCCTTTTATGGCTCTTTATGGTTATGATGCTCCTAACTTTGTAAATTTGGTGTTTGGTGATAGTAGAGCTCCACAGGCAAAGGATATGCTTCAGCAGAACCAAGACATCTTGAAATCTCTTAAGGAAAATCTGCAACAAGCTCAAAATCAGTAGAAGTTATACGCTGATCAACAGCATGTTGAGAGATCTTTTGAAGTAGGAGACATGGTCTACTTGAGACTTCAGCCCTATCGACAATCTACCTTTAAGAAGAGTGGTGCAGAAAAGTTAAAGCCACATTATTATGGTCCCTTCAAAGTCACCAAAAGGATTGGTGAAGTTGCATATGAGTTGGAGCTTCTAGCTGAAAGTAGGGTGCATAACGTCTTTCATGTGTCACGCCTCAAGAAGGAACTTGGACACAATGTGGTGGCTACTTCAGAATTACCTCCATTGGATGAGGAAGGTCAATTGGTGTTGATTCCAGAAGAAATTCTTGACACTAGAGAGAGCTCATTGAGGAGAAGAACAATCAAGGAGTATTTGGTTAGATGGAGGAACTTGCCTATTGAAGATGCCACGTGGGAAGGAGAACATATTTTGCAGCATCCATCTTTACGGTTGCTTGAGGACAAGCAATCTCAAGGAGGACGGATTGTAATGTCCCCTTCTCATCAGTGATCAGTTCAGACGCTCATCAGCCTATTTTGGAGGCCCATAGGCTCGTTGAGGTAAAATTAGGGTTTCCATGTTCAGAGGTTCTATGGCATTTCAGGGAGTTTACTATTTATAGTAAATTCTATTTTTGGCAGTATGCAGTTTTTAGTCTTCAGGTCTTCATTTTCAATTGGAGCAATTAAATGAGTTCAAGTTTTGGCTTCTGAAAACTTTATATTGGTGAATTTCGTAAATAAAGGCATTAATGTTATAATTTGCAGTTGACCCCTTGGCCTAGGGAAATAACTTTATGTTGTTCTTAAAAGGTGGACTTGAAGGGGGACGCCTTCATAAGAATTAAATATTAATAAAGTCTTTAATGCCTTGAGGAAAAAGTGGATGCCATTTTAATGAGGAGTTAATATTTATAAAAGTTTAATGTTGCTTGAAGTGGGATGCCATCTTGAGTAATTAAAAGATATTTGGAAATTTGAAGAGTCATTTGTGTCTTTTGGCGTGCCTTGGAAGGAATTCGAAGAGATATCTCCTTTTCTATAAAAGAGAAGCCTGGCTCCAACATTTGGTATCCATGAACTTTGCTAATGTTATGCTGTCGGAATGACAATTGAATTATTGCTTTGAGGAAAGCTTACCTCCAAGCCTCTTGTCCAATTTCATGTTTGAAAGATAACACCTAGTTGGCCTTTTTGTTGCTTCTCAAATCAAACTAGCAGATTGAGCTCAACAGTTGAAGATTTTGATGATATTTTCCAGTTTTGAAGTTGTTGATGCTGCCACAGTTGAAAGTCGATTTTGCATACAACTTTGTGAGTGATTTTTGTTTCATTCTGGGTATTTTAGAATCTTATTTCTTTGCCTTGGGCGACCCCTTCCACCAATTTGTAGATTTTATTTTAGAGTATTTGATTTTTCCTTTCCAGATCGCCCTTCTCAAGGGTCGTACCATTTTGAAGGCATCAAAAATTGTGCCAAAGAATTAATGAATGATTTTGAGGCTGTTACATCTTTTGATCATGGGCGCCTATCCTCTAGAGGTACATTGCATTTCGTTTCATGTCAATCAGAGGTATTTTGGTGAAGTTATGAGCATCTAATTGATTCACAGTTGCTAGTTCTTATTTCATGTTTTATGATTATTATTATCAGACTTTAGAAGTTCTGATTTTTTACTCATGTCCAACTTTTAGAGAGATAATTATTTGTATGGGATCATCCAGTACTCATGTGCTTTGAAGCTATTGTAATTTACATGTAATTTGCAACCCTCTTTCTTTATTGTAAGATTGAAAACAATAGTATTGTTTCAGTCCTTTATTGTTGCAATTCTTTCTCATTTCTCACATTAAGTACCCTTGGATGGTTTACCACCAATGTGGATAATTGAATTTGTATCTCTCTTTGTACCCACTCTCAAGTGGTGAATCCCCACTCTTAAGTGGATGCCCACCACAACGGAAGAATTAGTTAGTTTCAATTTCAATTAATTACTCTGTCATATGTTAGCACCTCACCCTCACTGGGATGTTGAGTGCACATTCTTGACGTTGAGTTTGATTTCAGTTTTAGTTGCATTCCCTTTCTGTATCAAACTGAATCATAGGGATCCTTTGACCATATGCCCGCCCCTCTTCCTTAAATGGTTTTAGGGCATATTCTTGGTTAGAGTTGCTTTGATAGTGTTTGGATTTGGCACTAACGCTAATCAAGTTGGCCAAGTGCTAGTTGTGTTGTGAAAATTCCGAGGAAAATTTGGTTAGCATATTTCATGATTCTACAAGCCTTCTAGAATTGACACAAGTATACTAAACTCCATTTCTCATCACCCCACATGTAAACAAAAATACTTAAATTCACTTTATTTTCAGTTGTGGTAAGTTAGTTTTACAACTTTTAGGCATTAGAGATAAGCTAATTGCAAAGGGGATACACATTATTTTCATTAAATTTCATGTCTGATAAGTTTTCTGCCATTAGAGGTCCATAATCCTTACATGTCTAAACTAATACATAGCTATATTGTGACACCAGTATTGGATTACAATGTGCAATGGGTATAGTTTTTTGTAAGGAAGTGTTCAATTACAATTTCATTAATCAATCCAACAATCCTTACATGTCTAAACTAATACATAGCTATATTGTGATACCAGTATTGGATTACAATGTGCAATGGGTATAGTTTTTTGTAAGGAAGTGTTCAATCACAATTTCATTAATCATTCCAACACCTTAAGGAAACCCCCCTTGGGATTGCAAAATCAAAAGTGAAGGAGGTTTTACCCACCTCAATCATTATTTTTTCAAAAAAGCATTTTTTCCTTAATAAAATAACATAAAGTGTCTTTATGACCACTTTTTAGTACCTTAATCCTAGCAACACTTTATCTCCAAACTTAATACGTCTTTTTAAATAATCAAATATAAGTTGTAATTTAATTTCTTTTTCGACAACTTTAATATTTAATTTTAAAAAAATCATCCCAAGGTCTTATGAAAAATATTAAAATAATCAAATTAACTTGTCTTGATAATTCCACCAACTCCTTAAGTGCATCGAGCTTTATTCCTCAAAAATTTGTCACTATCCAAAGATGATGGTCTTCTCCAAGAAGTTTGGAGTGCTCCCAAAGTGTTGGATTCACGTATAGAAACTACCATTGCACATGGATCTTAGCTCTAGGAACTTGTCATTGTTACAATTTATTTCCAAAAAAGTCGGTGCTCTCTAAAAAAGTTGGAATTTTTAAGAATATTGAAATGGATAAAAAAAAGGGGGCATTACAATTGTTCTTGATGCAATATGTTTAGTTACTAGTAATTCAAAGTTTTAGTTGCTATTCCTTATACATATTTTTATAACTGATTTTTCAAGTACTATATATATTTGCACCATTACCCCTGCTCCTACCCCTTCCTCCCGACTCCCCCTCGTTCGAATCCCCAAGCCTACACCATTGGTCTTCTTGTTCCCTGTTCCAAGACTCCACGAAACTACAAATATGCATGAGATTATTTTTCAATTTCCTCTATTCATTGTGCATGTATTAATAACTGAAAAATTATTCAATGATTTATAGGTAAGCCTTTCAACATGAATTTGCATATAATACAATTTTCTACAATGGTGAGAAAATCAACACACATGTATCAATTAGAGTATTGAAAGCAATTAAGTAGAATATATTTGCATGTACAATTAGAATTGTAGAGCTTTGAATAGATTTTCTCCAAGTTATTTAGGGTTCTAAAGATCCTTTATAAATATGAAAAATATTAGATAGATGTGTCTTTATTTCATAGATGTCTTTTTACATAACATATTCTTACAAATTGTGATAAAAATGTTTGTATTTTCAACACTTATCCATTAATTTTATTTCATCACACAAAACATATTTAAGTACATCATCGTGTTGTTTTCTATAAGCATGAAACACTAGACTCTTGGATATCTTCAACACACTTTGATAATATTTGTAGCCTTTAGCCATCAATACTACTCTATGCTTGTCAATTAAGCCATCAATTTTGAACTTGGTTTTGAACACCCATTTACAATCAATGGATTCTTTACTAGAAAATACAAATTCCAACTGAAAATGTCCAGTTTTGATGAATTGAATCCATCTCCTAATTCCTAACATTTTGTTAATTTCTTTTTTTAGCTACCTCAAAAGTACTTTGTTAATGAGCATTTATAATAGTTGTTAATGCATAATTGATCGCATATTCCTACAATTTGATGGGAATTATCCTTACTCTTTCTAGTCTCCTTAGAGGAACATTGAATTGTGTAGTCGATAATGAGCTTGAACTTGGCTCATTAACACCATATTTTTCTTCAATTGACTCAACAACACCACCTAATTTAGGCTCAACTTTTTTGGGTGAGTATGATGATGTATCATTCTCATCTTTCTCTTATAGAAAATAAAAATAGTGTAACACTTGGAAGGTAAGACTCTTCCTCTTGTTTTCCTTAAGATTATACAATTGATATGCTTTCCTAGAGTTGCCATATCCAAGAAGGATGCATTTTTTGGTCTTGTCATCAAATTACTTCTCTTCTCTTTTGGAATGTGTCTATAGGAAATTCTCAAAGATTCTTAAATGCCTAATTGGTAGTTTTTTTTCTTGACCAAGCTTTTTATGGAGAGATTCTTTTCAAACTTTTAATCAAACTAAGATTAATCAAATAAGCCACTATAAATTGCTTCTCCCCATAATTTATCTCCACCTTACAAGTTTCTTGAGCATTAGTTTAGTTTTTTCTTGAATATTCATGTTCATTCTTTCAACTACTCCATTTTGTTCTGGAGTATATGGAGTTAAGAGTCAACTCTTGATTCCCTTTTGTTCGCAATAGTTGACAAAATTGTCTAAAATATACTTTGCATTATCTGATCTCAACATTTTAATTATTCTCTTATATTTAGTCTCAACTTGGTGTGCAAACTCTTTGAAAACATCAGATGCTTTCTACTTGTTCTTTAGAAAGTAATCCATACCTTTTAAGTGAACTCATCAATGAATGTCATGAAATATCAAAATACCTATGAAAATTGTCTTCATTGGTCCACTAAGTTAAAAATGAACTACCTTAAACTTTTGGAGGTTCTCCAACATTTTCTATAATCAAAATTTTATATATGTTGTTTCCCCATAATATAGACTTCACAAAAACGCTTCTTTATAGTGATGGGTGGAAGACAAAATACAATATTCTAATTGAAAATTTCCTCCAATGACTTAAAGTTAATATAGCCAAGCCTTTCATTGCATAACTAATTTCTCAAAGTAACACCTACAACTAAGGCTTTAGAAGAGTTTGTCCTCAAATAAAACAATCCCCCTTTCATATCCATCACATACTGATTTTCTCTTACTATCAAACACCTTAGAAGTTCCCTATTTAAAAAAGACATGTTTTTTGCCATGATTTGACTTACTGGGATAAGGTTTTTCTTTAGTCTTGGAACAAGCAAAACATTACCAATACATGTTTTACCTAGAATTGAAACATTGAGAGTAGCTTTATCAATTCCTTTAACATGTAGTTGTGAATCATCTCCCAATGTAATGTTCTTAATTGCTTTATTGCAATTCTCAAGTTGTCAATATTACTAGCCATGTGGTGAGTAGCACATGAATCACTAACCGAAACATCATTGTTTTTGACATATTTGGAAACATCTATCAAAAATGATTTGTGATGTTCTCATCTTCTTCAATATTCATATCAACTATCATACCTACTTGTTTAATTTTGTAACTTTCTTCTTTTTGATGCATTGGCACTAAAACTAAGAGAATTGCAATAAGAGCAAACCTTTCATTTCGTCTACTAACCATTATCCACAAGAAGGCACCTTTCTCGTAAGATTTCTTAACCTCAAACATAGAACCAAAAGCATTTCTTCATATTGTAATAGTAGACCCTCCAACTCATTGAATTTCAAGGTTATCAATTTTCTAGTCAATATAAGTGGTCTTGAAATTCTCAAATGACTTTTACAAACTATTAAGGGTTATATAGATGAGATCTTTATCAACAACAGTCTCACTTGCATTAATAAGACAATTTAAAATACCCTTGAGCTTTGAGAAATGTTCAATTACTAATACACCTATTCTTAGATTGTATAACTAAGTTTGGAGCATATGTACTCTCACATCATTCTAGTGCTCAGAGATTGTGGTGATTATATACCAAGCTTTTTTTGGTGCAGTTACATTCTGCATATTTTCTATCAATACACCACAAATAGACAAGTTTATCAAGGCCACTACTTTTGTGATTTCTTGTCAAAATCTTCTTGTAGACAAACATTTGAATGATGTCACCTTTTAGTTCCATCAAGATGGTGACAAGGTCTACCAAGAGAAAAATACTTTCATTTGATAATGTCATTCTCCATAGTTGCCAACACTAATCAACTTAATGAAGGTGACACCCAATATACTATTTCACTCCAGAACTTGTTTAAAAGACAAACACAAAAAATGTCAGTCCAAAAATTATTTCCAATTCTGTAACCAGAGTTTTATATTTTATCATTTGATCAATTTATCGCATTCAATTACAAACTCACATTAATGTTACTCACTTCTATATATAATTTGTTATAGAAAACAAATTCTTACGGCCTTTTAGATTTATCAATGATTTAGGCAATCAATACTACAACCTTGCTTGCACACAATAAAAAAACAAAAACAAAAGTTTAAAAAACAAAAAAAATCAGCAGTAGCAAGACGTTAAAATTTATCTTCAAACAAATACAACTATTGTAGCAATCAAACTACTTTCGCTTGGCAACATCTACATTCAAACTGGCAGAATGGAAGCTGTGTTATATATTCCCATGTTTCTGTTGCGCTTCAGCAAGGATGCTGCTCACCGTTTTCATTCACAATATACTAAAACAAAACTATGCATTCACTGGAAAAAGACTGCATTTTATTTGTGCAATGGCACTATCACTACTCCTTTGACAGCGCTCCAGCATGATTTAGTATTAGCAGCGAATAAATAGTTTGGCAGCTTCTTTGATCCCTTCACTCCTTCACAGAAATAATTAATATAGCTCTAATACCAATTGTCAATTCTTGGTCTTTGAATAGATTTTCTTTATATTATTTAGGAATCAAAATATCCTTTAAATAGGACAAATATATAGACAGATCTATCTCTATGTAACAAATACTTGGAGATTGTGTCTAAATAAAATTTTATTTCCATCAAAATCTTCTCAATGCCAGGCTAATAAGTATATTACTATGCAACAAGAAATTGATATAGCAGACTTCAAACCATAAAGTTTTTCAGTTTAGTTATAGAAACACTTCTTTCACAGTCAGCAATTTCCCTAACGCTTGCAATATATAAGATCCAACCCTCGGCAACCTTGAATATGTACGAAACAATATTACAGGTATAATCACCTCTTAAACTTTCTAGTTACATCCTACTTCTAGCACAAATGGGAGATTATGGAGCCAACAAACTCACTTTGCTTCTTGGCTACATAATCTCTTGTACATGTGCCACCAGCAAGCAGACTTATCTCTCCTGATTCGATTGAGATCTCTACAATGACAAAATTTACACAAGCAGCAGAAGTTTGTGAAAATGTCATGGAAAACAAATACCACACTTTTTGAATAATTTTTTTTAGTAAAATACTAAAAGCAATATTTAAAGATCTAACAAAGATGCCAAATTCTTGTAAGACAAGGTCAAACAGAGATTAAAATAATTTAATAAACAACATCTGCTACCACAATAAACATGTACAGAGCTAATTTTACTTGTGTCCAATAAGCAGTACACAATGTTGAGGCATGGAACTCTGCTGATAATTGCTCTATCTATAATTCGTGTTCCATGGTACCTGAATTTCAGATGCATAAATTATCTTTATTCATCGCATGCGAATCTAATACATTAACATGTAATGAAGTTCAAAATTAATGTAAGGAATATCTAGAAACATGATTTGCATATGCTGACGAGAGAGACCGACAAAAGTAAACTCCATATTGAAGAATTCTATGAAACCAGTTTAATCTAACAAATTCTGTTCGTAAAACATTATTTATTTGTGTAAAGAAAATAACAAAATGCAAATCAATTCAATTTAATGATGGAATTTGAGGTAAAGCTGTCTATACATAGGATTTCAACTGTAACACATTACATCATGCACAAAGATGACGAATGCTTGTCTCTTCATGACCATCCTAGAACAAAATCTAGGACATAAACAATGGCTAAAGTTAGAGGATACATAAGGAAGGCAACAAAACTCATCCACAAGGGGAAAGTCGTCCGAAAGCTGCCAAGAAAACCCATCACAAAAACAACAACCAATATAACTAACACTTCGGCTGAAAAGTCCCATTCCAAGCCACGGATATAAACAATGGCTAAGAAGATTCCGAAACATAATGTATTGTACATGGTCACTGCACCATATATCTGCAGGATAAGATACAATGATATTTAGGTTGGATATAAGTTAAATCCTCTCTTTGCATACACCAAATGTGTAAAGCATGATTTAATCTTTAAACAAAGATGAAAACTGCACTCTTCGTTATTGACTTATCGCCACTATTCCTGACTGCATTATTGACTTATGATTTGATACAAGATGCATGCTTCTAAAACAACGAAAGCAATATGTATTGCATTCAAAACTGACTCGAAATATATGACATAGCTTAACCCTGAAACATAAGCAATATTTGATCATCGTGGCAAAGCCCAATGGAATTAAAATTTACTTAATGCACAGAATTTGATATTATGGGCATAAATTTTATTATCTAAAGCTAAATGAAGATACGAGAGTTAAAATTCGCCAATATAAGGTCCATTGGTAATGAGGCTGATAAGATTTGGAATTGAAAGAATTGCTAGTGTATCTGATTCGTAGTGGATTAGGTTAAGTATATCTAGAATAAAGTCCAACATAAATTTTGATCTCTAGTAGATTATAGTTTTGGTGCTTGCTTATTCAATTATAGGAGTTGATTGAAGGGAAAAAATGCATCAATAATAAACATTTCCACATAACTTCAAGATAGAAAAATATGCAAACAAGTATTTAGAATCCACTATACAAAAGAATTGATAAACATAACATCAAGATGACACAAGATATTTCTTGAAAAAATATTCATAAGGGAAAAACTCATCCACCAAAAACATCCACACTCAATGTATTATTCAGCAATGAAACAGTACAATACACTTACAAAGTCTCCATGAATACTTTTGAAGCATTAAGCTCCTCCAATGCATCCTCCATGTGTCCAAGCATAATGGGTAACTACTCATGTGTTTGTTTTTATAGAAACCAGCTTGCACAAAACCACAAAGTGGTATTACATAAGCCATGTGCCTAGTACCATGAATTTATAAAACCATGTCCCCCTCAACTTTTTGGTACTTACAACATGGTTTTATATATTTTTTCAATGCACAATATACAGTGTATTTATCCTAGTGTATTTTGATGTTTTCAAGTTTGCTAGTGCATTTTGATGTTTTCAAGTTTGCTTTTGACCCCTTGTGCAATATATACAAGTGGGAAAATGTTGTGAAAATGTGTGTTGTACACCTTGTATAATGTTAATAATGTAAAATTAATATTTATTTGTGGTGCACATAGAGAATCTAGGAATGCATGCATCACATTGGTTAGACATTCTTGGGCCCACTTTCTATGTTGTATGCAACATTGGGATAAATACACTATATATTGCGCATTGAAAAAAGTTGAGGGGGACATGGTTTTATATATTTTTTCAATGCGCAATATACAGTGTATTTATCCCAGTGTTACATACAACATAGAAAGTGGACCCAAGAATGTCTAACCCATGTGATGCATGCATCCCTAGATTCTCTAGGTGCACCACAAATAAATATTAATTTTACATTATTAACATTCTACAAGGTGTACAACACACATTTTCACAACATTTTCCCACTTGTATATATTGCACAAGGGGTCAAAAGAAAACTTGAAAACATCAAGGGAACAATATCTATAGCCAACATGTGCTATCAAGATATCAGAGTGCTCCATGTGTTCCATCTCAAACAAGAATTCTCATACTCCATTGTGCCAATGCACAAAAGATAAGATCCAATCCAAAGAGATGCCACACTAGGTATCACATAGAAGCATGAATCCTACCTCAACTTGATATCGAAACACAAATACTAAATCCAATGGTAACAAATAGGCTTGAGTAGCTTCCAAGGAAAAAACCCACATGACTAGAAATAACAACCACAACAAATGCTAGTACATTCAATCACTCATATCTTCAAGGTATTCAAAATATTAGAACTCATGCCAACAACATATCCAACTCATAAACCGCAATCACAAGCTCCTTCCATAAAACTTGTTGATGAAGAACATACACATCTAGGAACTCCCGCTACATAGGTATGCTAAATCTGAAAATAAATAAAAGCATACCAAGTTTATCAATCAACACTCAAACCAAGGTGTGGCTAATAATCAAAACTATTTAGTAATAAAGAACAATCACAATGATCCACACATACAATAAAAAACCGTTGGATAATCTCTCACAAGTCATCATAACTCTCCCAATTTCACCACAACCAAACATGTGAGTATGAACCACTATGAAGTAGCCATAGAACAAAGAGAGAGCCTACAAATTATATCACATAGCACGTCCTTCTACCAACACCTCAAAGTGCTAAGTTGTGCCAAGTTAGACCTCCTTTACAACCCCACCCGAAAATCCTTAACAGTACCCAACCGTTTAACGTCATAGATTGAAAAAAACATATGTATCTCATATAACCAACATGGATATAATCCTCTCTAAAACTAAAGTTAGATCACACTTAAATTCATTCCATAACCATGAATAGGCCCAAAAACATCTCCTAAAATGCTCATAAATGTCATCATAAATCAAACTCATTGTAATGTCCCCATTTTGAGTAGAATCATTTTGTGAGCATTTAGCTCAGTTTCTGAGTTTTCCCATAAGCTTCCTAGTGAGTTGGGGAGAACTCCAAACTTTTTGGAGTGCTTGAGTTTGTTTAGCAGTGATTTTGGTTCTTGGAAATGAGTTTAGTAGGTAGTAGGATTAGTATGACACTTTCAAAAGTAAATTTCTAACTCTTGGTGGCTTCTCCAACTTCTTAGGGCAACAGTCTATTTTTAGTAAGTCACATAGTTGGCTCTAATCATCATCCTACATCTTCAATATCATCTCGGTGTGATTAGAGTTTGATTTCGATTGAGTTTTAGTGCTTTCCACAACTTGGGTAAATTATTGAGTTATTAATCAATTAATTCACTTAAGTTGTCTAATGTTGGGAAATATTAAAAGTACAACTTAGTGTAATAGATTGTTGGAAAGCTGATTAAGTGTTTTAAAAGTTGGATGCCTAGATAAGGGGGCATTTGCACATGAAATGTTATTGTTATTTCAAAAAGGGTCTTTGTGAGGGAAGAAAATGAATTATTATATTTTTAAATTGTATAATTCCCTCCAAAAGAGCTATGTAAGTGTAATGAACCGGACCAAATTTTTTGATTTTTTTCACAAATGATTACAATGCAACACGCACCCGTTAAGGTTAGCATAAACCAAAACGATGCGGAAAGTAACTCTAACCAGAATGTACACCAGGATCCCGATGCGGGCAAGGTGTGAGCATTGGTCAGAGGATCTCAAAGGAAAATGCTGAATAAGAACTCTAAACACGAGATGCGCCGGTAAACGACGAGCATTCGGTCAGAGGATCCCTATCTAATGCAATACTGAAAATCAGCTCAACACCGAGTATGTGCTACTCAATCCGTGATGGATAAGAGGCGACCATATGGCGGAGACTTTAGGAAATTACAATGCAAAACAGTAATAGGCGGCAAGCCAGCCTCTTCCACTTATTCAGTGGGCAGTACAAACATGAGGAAATTGCGGAAATGTTAAAAGATGCTGACAGTACTACTGTACAGCTTACAATATCAGAAAATTCATCTGTTAAGCTCAATATAAGAGAGTCTTCAACATTACAACAATATAGAATGATAACTTCAAGTCTTCTCAATAACTTCCCTTCCAACAACTCAAATGATTATTTCTAAGCTCGCTGTTGTGACAAAGTAAGGACTGAATTTCCGTTATCAGCAACACAGTAACACCAAAATATGCTCACAAACCTCACACCACTCATTCAAAATGCATGTAAATGAATGCAAATGACCTCTAAGATGAAGGCGCCCAAACTCATGACACAAAATAGGCCCAAAATATTGATATTTATTTTCTGCTCACATTCCAAGGCAAGTACAATGGTACGGCCCAAGACAAGGGCGATTTTCTTCTCAAAAATTCAGCACTTCATTAAAAATCATGAAACTTCACAATAATTGGCCCTACCAAGACCAATGAGAATATGCAATACCCACAATGAAATCTTTTTGTATTTTTGATTTATGAATGAAAACAGCCTACAGCTATGCAACATCAGCAACACTGAAACATGACAAAATGCTTGAATAACATCAACTAAATGCAAGTAACTCAACTACAAAGCAAACTACCAATTACAAGCTAACCTCTCAACTAGTTGCTATCTTTCAAGCAAGAAGATGAGCCAATGCTAGGAGGTGTGCTTTCCTCGAAGCGAGTGCCTGAAGTCAATCCAGCAGCATAACGGTGTAGTAGACAAAAGATACCAAATGAAGAGCTGAGGCCTGATTAAATAGACGAGAGAGAAACATCTAGAAGCTTCCAGAGGGCGCCCCAAACCCTAATTTCAAATTCACCTTTTCCCTCCAAAAGATGGCGTCCTTTTTCATCAATAAAATATTTCACTTTTTAAAATAAAATCCATCTCTCAAAAGGGCGTCCCATTTCATAGTCTCAATATTTGACATTAAAAATATAATTTATCTCCTTATGACGCCTTGACCCTCAAAAGTCCCCTTTTTAAAAACAACTTAAAGTTGTACTGCTAGGCAAGGGGGTATAATATTAAAATAATAATATTATAATGAAAATACTTATCTCTCCACTAAAAATGCGCCCCAGGCCAAGAACTGAAGTGTCAGCTGAAACAACTGAAGAAGATGACCAACTGAACTGAACCCAAACTGTCCACTGCCAAAAATAGAATTTACTAAAAATAGTAAATTCGCGAAGTTGCCCGGAATGCCAAACTGAACACACCACTGCGAAGCTCTCTGAAAACCCAGAAAGAATCCGCAATCAGAATCCCAAACTCCAAGCAACAACCTCCTCAAAACTAGGAAATCCCTAATTTCACCATCCGCATAGCCTACGGGTCTCCGGAATAGGCCAACGGTCAACTGAAACGATCACCGCTGAGAAGGGGACATTACAGTCCGCCCTCCCCAAGATTGCTTGCCCTCAAGCAATCGCAAGTCTGGATGCTGTAGAATCTCCTCATTCTCCCAAGTAGCATCCTCCAATGGTAAATTCTTCCACTTTACCAAATACTCTTTGATTGTTCTCCTCCTCAAGGAACGCTCTCTGGAATCAATAATCTGTTCTGGAACCAAAGTCAACTGCCCTTCTTCATCCAAAGGAGGTAACTGTGATGAAGCCACAACATTGTGTCCAAGTGCCTTTTTGAGGCGAGACACATGGAAGACATTGTGGACCTTACTACTCGGAGGTAGTTCCAACTCATAAGCCACCGCTCCAACCTTCCTAACAACTCTGAATGGTCCATAGAAGCGTGGTTTCAGCTTCTCAGCTCCACTCTTCTTAAGTGTGGACTGTCTGTAAGGCTGAAGCCGAAGATATACCATATCACCAACCTCAAATGAGCGCTCAACACGCTGCTGATCAGCGTACATCTTTTGCTGATTTTGTGCCATTTGAAGGTTGTCCTTCAAGGATTTCAAAACATCTTGGCTCTGCTGCAACCAATCCTTGGCTTGGGGAGCTTTGCTATCGCCAAACACCAAATCAGCAAAGCTTGGAGCCTCGTAACCATAGAGTGCCATGAATGGAGACATCTTTATTGACATGTGGAAAGAGGTGTTGTAGCAATATTCTCCCAAGTGGAGCCATTTCACCCATGCTCTTTGCTGCTCCGAGACATAATTCCTGAGATAGCCCTCCAACCATTTGTTCACAATCTCCGTTTGACCATCCGTTTGTGGGTGATAGCTAGTGCTTGGAGTAAGCACTGTACCACTCATCCTAAAAATTTCCTGCCAAAAGGTGCTTAGGAACTTGCTGTCCCTATCACTCACAATATTTTTAGGCAACCCATGCAATCTGAACACTTCATGGAAGAACAAATCTGCCACTTGAGCTGCTGTAAATGTGCTAGTGATGGCAAAAAAATGAGCGAATTTGGTCAATCTGTCCACCACAACATAAATACAATCTCTGCCTTGGGCCCTAGGCAACCCGGTGATGAAATCCATAGAGATACTTTCCCATTTTTGATTTGGAATGGGGAGTGGCTGCAGTAGACCAGCTGGAAGAGAGTGCTCATTTTTATTCATTTGACAAGTGCTACACTCCCTGATGTAACGCTGAACATCATCTTTCAACCCCTTCCAAGAGAACCTCTCTCGAATCTGCCTATATGTCTTGAAGTAACCTTGATGACCAGCAAGTGGAATGTCATGAAAAGTCATCAAAATCTTCTTCTTAAGTTTAGAATCAGCCACCAAGAAGATCCTTCCCTTGTAGTGTATCAACCCATCAACTACCTTGTACCTTTCATCATGAAAAGTACCTTCAATAACGCTGGTTGCAAACTGATTTTTGGCATAATCAGCAAGCAACAACTCCTTCCAATCAGCATTAAGCTCACACAATGAGCTCAAGTGAGGCCTTCTGGACAAGGCATCAGCCACAATGTTGTTCTTTCCTTTGACATACTCAATGTCAAAATCGTAAGCTTGTAGCTTACTCACCCACTTCTGCTGTCTCTCATTCAAGTCCTTCTGATGCATGAAGTGCTTGAGACTGTTGTGATCAGTCTTGACCACGAATTTACTCCCCACCAGATATTGTCTGAACTTGGCTAATGCATGCATGATTGCAAGCATTTCTTTGTCATAGATAGAATAGGTCCTTTCAACCCCTCTTAATTTTCTGCTTTCAAATACAATTGGATGCTTATCTTGCATCAAAACAGCCCCAATACCTTCCCCTGATGCATCACACTGTAACTCGAAAGGTTTGGAGAAATCTGGTATGGCCAATATGGGACAAGAACTCATGATTTTCTTGAACTTGTCAAACACATTTTGAGCCTTTTCTGACCACATGAAAGCCCCCTTTTTAGTGAGGTCAGTAAGAGGAGCAGCACTTTGAGAATACCCCTTTACAAACCTTCTGTAGAAGCCACAAAGACCCAAGAATCCCTTCAAATGAGTCAAATTTTCTGGAGGTGGCCAATCTACTATAGCCTTGATCTTTTCTGGATCAACCTTCACCCCTTCAGCGCTGATTATATGGCCAAGGTAGAGCAGCTCCTTCATTCCAAATTCACATTTGGACTCTTTTGCAAACAAACTTTCTGATTCAAGAATACTAAGCACTTCCTCCAAGTGCTTGAGGTGTTCTTCCCACGTCTTGCTGAAGATGAGAATATCATCAAAGAAGATCAACACAAATTTCCTCAACTGTTTCTGGAAAACCCTGTTCATGCAGGACTGGAAGGTGGCTGGAGCATTAGTCAAGCCAAAGGGCATGACTAGAAACTCAAAATGACCATAATGGCATCTAAATGCCGTCTTCTCCACATCTGAACCTCTCATCCGGATTTGATAGTAACCCGACCTCAAATCAATTTTTGAAAAGAACTTAGCACCATGTAGCTCGTCAATGAGCTCATCAATTCGAGGAATAGGATATCGGTTCTTTATTGTGCTTTGGTTCAAGGCACGATAATCCACACACATGCGGATGGTGCCGTCCTTCTTCTTCACAAGGACTACAGCTGAAGCAAAAGGACTCTTGCTAGGGCGAATGAAACCCATCTCCAGAAGTTCCTTTATGTTCTTCTCAATTTCATCTTTCTGCTTCTTAGGATATCGGTAAGGAGTTGTGATGACTGGTTTGGCCCCTTCTTTGAGCTCAATGACATGCTCAGCTCCTCTTTCAGGTGGTGGCCCAGGAGGTAGATCAGCAAACACCTTACTCCTCTTGGTGAGTATAGACTGAATATCTGGAGGATATTCCCTCTTGGTCTCAACTGGACTAGCAGGAAGAACCATGCATTCCGCAGCCCACTCCACTTGGTCATGTCTAATCAGCCTTTCCATCCTTTTGAAAGAAACTATACGAGGACCACCATTGGACATTCCTCTCAACACTATCCTCTTGCCATCAGATTGGAACTTGAGCTCCATTGTTTGTAGATTGAGAGAGATTTCACCAAGTGAACGTAACCATTGTATGCCCAAAACTGCATCTGTGTCACCAATAGTAACCACATAGAAGTCATCTTTGACTTCATAGTTTCCCAACTGCAAGGACATGTTAGGAACTCTTCGGGTGCAAGAAATATGAAAACCATCAGCCACCATGACTTTGAAGCCTTCAAATTCTTCAGTTTTGAGACCTCTCTTGGCAACCACACCTTCATCAATGAAGTTATGCGTTGCACCAATATCAATTAATGCTACAATACGATGACCTCCAACTCCACCACGAACCTTGAAAGATTCGTTCTTTTGGAAACTAGAGAGTTGGTCAATAGGGCCCCCAACTCCTTGCTCATGATCGGACTCTTCTGTGGCTCTTTCATCTTCACTGTCCCCAAAATAAGACTGCTGATGAGACATATCAGATGCTGATTCATAATCAGAATAGGTCCCCATTTGATTATAACGCCCTCTTCCAGGACATCTATGGCCTTTAGTCCAAGGCTCTAAACATGTGTAACACTTGCCCTCCTTTCTGAGCTGTTCACGTTGCTCTTCAGTCAACTTAGGCGGAAACTTCTTGTGCTGATTAGAAGAATGTCTCTTATCCTTATCCCTCTTATGGCCAAAAGGCTTAGGCGAAAATTTAGGCCTAGGGGCTGATAACTCCATACTACGAGCCTTCTTGATTGCCTCATCAAGACTTGGTGGATCGAAAGCTTTAACCCACCCTTTCAAGGGTTCAACCAAACCTTCAAAAAACAACACAACCAATCTTCTCTCGGTGATGTTGGGAACCATCACAGAAAGCCTCTGGAAATCAGCAATGTAAGAATCCAAGGAGCTATGCTGTTTCAGTTGTGCAAGCTCACGAAATCTTACTTCAGGATCCTTAGTGTCGAACCTTTCAATTAGCTTGTTGGTGAATTCTCCATAGGTTCGGATAAGGTTATGACCAAGTGTGACCAAACCATGATACCGCCATTCATGGGCAGCTCCCTCTAAGTGAAGTGTTGCAAATTTGATGGCATCTTCTTCTGGCATGGGACGAAGTGAAAGGTAGTTGTCTAACTTCTGAACCCACGATCTTGCTGAACACTTATCACTTCCATCGAAGTGAGCCAATGTTACCTTCCCTAAGGCTTGATGAAAATCAGTTCTAGGAGCCATGTAAGCTCGGTTATCAGCTCTTCCTCCATTTCTTCTGTTTCTCTGGTTCAAGAATTGATCAAAGGACCATTGGTCTCTAAGATCAGGAGGTAGGGTGGTGTACTCCATGTAGGCTTGCCTAGCATCGTCTACCAAGGGAACGGTAGCTTCAACTTGCTGTTCTTCCCTGGGAGTGAATGTAGGGAAAAGCGGTCTAGAGGCTGATCCGCTAGAGATGGCATCATGCTGTCCGATAGTTCTACTTCCTCCATTACCATTGTTCCCATGGTTCCCATTGTTCCCATTGACTCCACTGCTTTCTCCTGTAGCATTGTTTTGATTAGGAA
This sequence comes from Sequoia sempervirens, assembly GCA_007258455.2. Classification (NCBI taxonomy): domain Eukaryota; kingdom Viridiplantae; phylum Streptophyta; class Pinopsida; order Cupressales; family Cupressaceae; genus Sequoia; species Sequoia sempervirens. Next base: position 145,727 of record VDFB02291096.1, read on the forward strand.
CGAGGTTCTGAGGAGTTTGCTGGTCCATTCGAGCAAGTAATCTAGACATCAACTCAATCATTCCATCAAACTTCTTTTCCATCCTTGCTTCCTTCTCCTCCATGGCCTGCCTGAGATTGTCTGACATATTCTCAACTATTTTACCCTTATCCACTGCTGTTTCTGTTTCTCTCAAAGCTTCTGAAAGAGTATCTACTTCTGGCACTGGCGGAAACTGTGTCTGTTGTCTTCTGGCCTGACCTCTGGTGTAGTATCTGCAATCACTGTCACTCATCTGACCACTGAATCACTGTGGGGCACAGGTTGGCAGAATCATGGCTCTGATACCACTGTAATGAACCGGACCAAATTTTTTGATTTTTTCACAAATGATTACAATGCAACACGCACCCGTTAAGGTTAGCATAAACCAAAACGATGCGGAAAGTAACTCTAACCAGAATGTACACCAGGATCCCGATGCGGGCAAGGTGTGAGCATTGGTCAGAGGATCTCAAAGGAAAATGCTGAATAAGAACTCTAAACACGAGATGCGCCGGTAAACGACGAGCATTCGGTCAGAGGATCCCTATCTAATGCAATACTGAAAATCAGCTCAACACCGAGTATGTGCTACTCAATCCGTGATGGATAAGAGGCGACCATATGGCGGAGACTTTAGGAAATTACAATGCAAAACAGTAATAGGCGGCAAGCCAGCCTCTTCCACTTATTCAGTGGGCAGTACAAACATGAGGAAATTGCGGAAATGTTAAAAGATGCTGACAGTACTACTGTACAGCTTACAATATCAGAAAATTCATCTGTTAAGCTCAATATAAGAGAGTCTTCAACATTACAACAATATAGAATGATAACTTCAAGTCTTCTCAATAACTTCCCTTCCAACAACTCAAATGATTATTTCTAAGCTCGCTGTTGTGACAGAGTAAGGACTGAATTTCTGTTATCAGCAACACAGTAACACCAAAATATGCTCACAAACCTCACACCACTCATTCAAAATGCATGTAAATGAATGCAAATGACCTCTAAGATGAAGGCGCCCAAACTCATGACACAAAATAGGCCCAAAATATTGATATTTATTTTCTGCTCACATTCCAAGGCAAGTACAATGGTACGGCCCAAGACAAGGGCGATTTTCTTCTCAAAAATTCAGCACTTCATTAAAAATCATGAAACTTCACAATAATTGGTGCCCTACCAAGACCAATGAGAATATGCAATACCCACAATGAAATCTTTTTGTATTTTTGATTTATGAATGAAAACAGCCTACAGCTATGCAACATCAGCAACACTGAAACATGACAAAATGCTTGAATAACATCAACTAAATGCAAGTAACTCAACTACAAAGAAAACTACCAATTACAAGCTAACCTCTCAACTAGTTGCTATCTTTCAAGCAAGAAGATGAGCCAATGCTAGGAGGTGTGCTTTCCTCGAAGCGAGTGCCTGAAGTCAATCCAGCAGCATAACGGTGTAGTAGACAAAAGATACCAAATGAAGAGCTAAGGCCTGATTAAATAGACGAGAGAGAAACATCTAGAAGCTTCCAGAGGGCGCCCCAAACCCTAATTTCAAATTCACCTTTTCCCTCCAAAAGATGGCGTCCTTTTTCATCAATAAAATATTTCACTTTTTAAAATAAAATCCATCTCTCAAAAGGGCGTCCCATTTCATAGTCTCAATATTTGACATTAAAAATATAATTTATCTCCTTATGACGCCTTGACCCTCAAAAGTCCCCTTTTTAAAAACAACTTAAAGTTGTACTGCTAGGCAAGGGGGTATAATATTAAAATAATAATATTATAATGAAAATACTTATCTCTCCACTAAAAATGCGCCCCAGGCCAAGAACTGAAGTGTCAGCTGAAACAACTGAAGAAGATGACCAACTGAACTGAACCCAAACTGTCCACTGCCAAAAATAGAATTTACTAAAAATAGTAAATTCGCGAAGTTGCCCGGAATGCCAAACTGAACACACCACTGCGAAGCTCTCTGAAAACCCAGAAAGAATCCGCAATCAGAATCCCAAACTCCAAGCAACAACCTCCTCAAAACTAGGAAACCCTAATTTCACCATCCGCATAGCCTACGGGTCTCCGGAATAGGCCAACGGTCAACTGAAACGATCACCGTTGAGAAGGGGACATTACAGTAAGGAGGTGTTGGGGCTCATTTTGGGGATAGCTTTGTGAATGATTTTGTTATACTACTGGAATGAACCCTAAGTTCTTCCAATATTTTGAGAATAGAAACCCTCTCAATATTTTTAGTTTTGGATTGAAAGATAATCCCTAACTAGATTGGCGTGATTTCATTTCAGAGATCACCATTGTACTTCATCAAAGCTTAGTTTTGGTTTTAATCATGGAGGTATTTGATGTCTTCTAGTTGCAGAATTTTTGATGTGATTGATGACTTTTTGCAGAGTTTGCTGAAGATTCTTGGAATTTTCCAAGTGTTTTCCATACCATTCCTTCATTGATGACCGTACAACTTCTTGGGAGGTGGTGTGGAAGCGACTCACTTTCCAGCCCTTTATCATTCCAAATGTTGGTGCCCAGGGTTTAGGAATGTATATATAGCTTCATTTTGATTAACTTTTGGATCTGCAGTGAGTTATGAGGGTTTCAAGTGAGTTTGTACTTGTTGTACTGGTTAATTCAGACCTATATCAATTTGAAGTTCATTTTCAGATTTTGAATATCTCTCTTGCAAGGTGATTTGGTGTGGTTTGAGAGTTGTTTAGGTGAATATACATCAATTTTTTATCTTAATGAGGAGTTGGAGGTGATTTGGTGAGTTCATTAGATCATTGGTTGTTGTCTAGGCCTCTTGCAGCGTTATTTCTAGTGTGTTGCAAACCTGTACTAGCGAGATATCTATAAATCATTGACACACATTATTGTTATTTCCAAGTTGGGTGATTATTTCATTATTTGGGGTACCTCTAGGGGTGTTTTCAACATTATTTTCTCATATCATTACTTGTATCAATATTGTAATCTTTATCAGCAAATTACTATAGTAGTTATTCAATGTTAATGATGCTTATGGACTAATCCTATAACCCTTTGAAAGATTATACCACTAAATATTTATCTTTCTGAGCGTTTACATTGTAACATTGGATGGTAGTACCGCCAATGAGTGGATTTTGTTTATCGGTAATACTTACCCCACTGGAAAAGTGGTTTAACTGTAATCATTCACCATTAAATAAGTGGGTGAGTTGCTTATGTTCTATTCACTCTCACCACTGAATAAGTTGAAGAGTTGTTCTCATTTTGTTTGTACTCACTCACCACTGGAAAGTGGAAGAAACTTGATTTTACATTTCCAACATTGTATAAACATTCCCACTAAAAAAGTGGATGTTTACTTTCAGCTGTTATTTTTCAGCGAATTTGTAATCCTGAACATAGTATGCTCTCATCTTTCCTTTATTGAGAACTAGGTGATCAGAAGTGTGAAGGAAGCTAATTACATCTCATTTCCAATTTGCAATAATTTTCAAAAAAAAAATCTAGGGTGCTTATTAGGCTCATGCAAAAGAAGATAAACATGCCAAACGCTCCTAAAGTGAACCCTCTAGAACTAACAAGCATAGCTCAAGATCCATCTCCATAATAAGACAAAACATAAAACATAATGCATCTAAAAACAAAGTAGACAATACATATTAGATGATTATCTACCAAGTAGAATAAGAGTGGGGAATGAGACTGCTCCTCTAGGATATACCAACCCACAATGACTCTCTCCAATAACAATCTTCTCAATAGGTCCATGTTAAACTCCTATCCAATCTAGGTGCAGACTCCTCGATCTTCCTACTAAAATCTCCAAAGAGTAACCGTCTCAACAAATGTCTCTAAACCCAAGAGAACTCCATCCTCACCAAGTATCCATGAGCACCTACAACTGATCAATCCATGCTAAGAACCAAATGACCACACTCTCACAAAGCTCCTTAGCACGTGACCAATTTACTCAATACAAAAAGAACTATATGGATCACTATCAAAGCTCCCATTGCACGTCTACAAAATCCAAGAACACATTATAACATCTCTACCAAGAAGATCACATATTCCAATGAACATATCTTGCTTCCAAGAGCACCTATGTCATGCTAAAACTCTAATTGGAATTAAGAGTTCATCATGGCACAATACCCACCATCCTCTAAACCAGGGACGCCCTATCAAAATTGACAAGTCATAAATTGACACCTCACAAGAGACTCCAAGAGTCCTCCGTGGTAAACCAAGATAACAAAACCCCCAATCACATGAAGATAACCATCTCGTGTCAGTGGAGCTCAAGAAGTCAATGTACTCCTACTGTACACAAGAATCATGATCCAATAATTTTTCCATGACACCAACAACCATTGCAGAAGATCATCCATCACTACGTGATGAATCCATGTCACCTCCAAATCTCCTATTGAACTATGATATTGAGCTACCCATAGTTGAAAAACTCAGACTTGGCAATAACTCGACAGGCCCAAAATTTTTAAAAACTCAGGACTCAACAAAAACTCAAGGAAAACTCGGCAATGACTAGATAAATTTATCGAACATTTGAAAATACACAATTTTTTAAAATATTCTTCAAATACACATATATAAATTGAATTTGTAGAACACATTACTGATTTCATCATATATAAATCAAAATTAGAGTTTAATACATATCATAGACCAAAAAACAAGTTCAACTTCTGAATACATATCAACTTCAAGTTTTGGTAGCAATGAAAATTATTTCATAAATGTCTTCTACAACTTACACTAAAAAGATTTTGTTTCCGTTATGTGGGTGTTGTTGAAGTAGATGGTATAGCTGCAATATCCTCAATAGGAGCCTCAACAAGTGCCTCATCCATAGTGATAGGATCAAGCTGTGTATGTGAAGAATCTGCCTCTGTTGGTTGACCAACCTCGCCTTCTACCTCCTCATATGCTTCCACTTCCGCTTCCCATTCAGCTGCCTCTACCTCCCTCTCCATCTTAGCTAACTCATCATCACTTATCTATGGTCCCACATCAACCTCATCAGGCTTAGCAATCCAATCCGAGAATGGATCAATGCCATCAAGGTCAAGTGCTTCATGTGAAATCTGCCCTTGTACCTTCTCATACGACCGAAGGTTGTACCGCACGTAGACAAGGTCATTCAAGTGCTTTTGAGTCAGCGTATTGCGCTTCTTTGTGTGAATGGCCTTAAAGACACTCCAATTGCGTTCACAACCAGATGCACTACAAGGACAATATAAAATGCGAATGGAAAGCTTTTGAAGATTAGGTGTTGTGGCACCATAATCTTCCCACCACAAATTTGTAAGGATAACAATTGCCATTTATAACTTAGTAAGGATTTAATAAACTTAAAAATTAACATAAATGGTAAAATAATATTAAACACATGAATTTATTACCTAGTTGTAGAGTGTCTCTCCTACGAATACAAAAATTGGAAGAAAACAATGCCCCTTCGACCTCCTTATAGCTCTGTAGCTCATCAAGTATGAGATCTCGAAGGTCATCATCACTAACCAATCTCTCAATACATGTGTCGAGGCCAAGAAGAACCTCTACATCTGCTTTGAAATTAGGAGAAAAATAAAATTTGGGGTTCAAATAGTAGGCAGTAGCATGAATATGTTGGTGGAGTTGTCAGTTCCACCTCTGATTTATTATGTGCCATATGTGTTCATATTTGGTCTTGTTTGACCCATACAAATGCTAAATTGCCTCTTTGGCCTCATCCATGGCCTCGTGTGATCAAGAGTCACATGCACGAGATCCTTACCATCAATGTGCTCTCAAATGAGACTTAGGACCCATGTGTGGTTGTAGATGTACTTCGTGATATTCCTTCCATCTTCAACCACATTCTTCAGTCAACTTACTTTCCCTATGTCATTGGAGCAAGTCAAGACAGTGGGTAGCACAAGGGCTCCAAAATAATGATGAATGCCTTGCCATTAGAAGTTTACTGACTGCCACATATGCAACTGCATTGTGGATCACAATGACATTTGGAACCCCCACTTCCATCACCCCCTCATCCAATATGTTGCACAAAGTCTGTGTTTTTTGTTTCATTGGAGGCATCAACTGATTTTAGAAATACTAGTTGTCCCCCTGAAGCCACTAAAAAGTTGATGAGTGTCATATTTTTGCCATCCGTCCACCCATCAAATATAATGGTGCAGCCATTCTTTTCCCAAATTCTCCTTTGTTCCTCCACTAGTTGGTGTGTGTTTTGGACCTCATTTTGCAATAATGGCCTACTCAACTCATGACGACTTGGGGCCTTGAACGAAATAAGGACTAGAAGCAATATTGAACGAAATATTATTGTAGTACCAAAATCTCACATATGACAACTATGCCTCATTTTGCAACTCTCTATTCCATGCAATACCTTCCAATGAATGTTGTGCACTAGGAGTATTACATGGAACAAAAAACTAGAATAGTGGCTGCCCATACTTCCTTATCCTTGTATCTGTGGCCCAAGTGTAGAAGAGCCCCCATATCTCTTTGTGACCCTGTAGAATTGAAATATGCATATGAGGCTGCCATTGTCTCTATTGTTCTCTTTTTATTTTCCTTCCTTTGCTCAAATGCTGCAAGGAGTGATTTGGCCTCCCTCTAAAGCTCCTTGGATGCCATTTCACATGGTCTAACATCTCGGCAAGGGATTCGTGCAAGGTGGTATTTGAGTCAATTTATGCCACCATTGATAAACCTGGTGCAACGGATGCAAATAACCTCTCCTCGCGTGGCACCTGATGTTCCATGTTTCTAGCAAGGATCTCTTGGTTTGCCACCACTTTTTTCACTTGCAGAAGCCATATTCTTTTAGCAAATTGTGAATGAGAACCTAGCAAAAGGGAGACAACATCGAAACTTAACTTTGTATGATAAATGAAATTAAATTAGTAATACTTTCATAACTTAGATCATCCCTTTAAAGACATTACAGCTAGAATTTTATGGACTGTACAACTAGAATTTCAAACATTTGATTCTGATTATTTGTTTTTGTTTTTACAGTTTTGAGCAGTTTCTTTCTATACTGAGCAACATTTTGTCTCTACATATGTGGGTGAGTTTTTATTCCATCTTTCTTTGTCTTTCTCTCAACCTTAATGGCTGCCTAGGGCTACAACTACATAGAGCTTGTTCTTTAGTTCCAATTTACTTTGAAGTGTCAACATTTGAGCTAGGGTTGAAAAGTTATTAAACCTACAAGTTAACCATTCAGAATTGCATCTTAAGTTCCTAACAACCATACAAGTTAGCCATTTAGAATTGCATCTTAACCATCCAGAAAAAGGAATGTGTGTAGCAGCAAGAGAGTAAATGGCATGATAATTGTTCAAAAAGACTCCTCAAATGAATACAATCTCATGGCATGTCAAGTTGATAGGGTTCAATTGGACCTTATGTAACTACTTGGATGCACCACTTAACTAAGTGAGTAGTTTGTATTTAAAGAAAAAAGGTTTGTAACTTAAAGGTGGTATCTCTATGCTGGCTATGTATAAGTATGTTTTGTGAGGCTTCTTATGTAATATATTATCTGCAAGGTTTAGGTAATGTAAATGGATAAGTAATTTTCAAAGATACCTGCTCTTTAATATTTTTCTTGTCTCCTGGATATGTGCATACTTTAGCGATGTATGTTGCAATTGTATCTTAAGTAAATGTAAACAGGCAGATGGTAAGTGTAGTTTTTTGTATGGGCTATTTGCTTGGTAATGATTAACCGTTAAACCTTTAATCTACTTTAATCTTTAAGCAACATTTAACCATTACCTTTCGTTAAACTTGGTAAATAAGATGCAGAGTACTTGAGTTGTATCCTATGTTTGTTTGATATTTTCCATGGCATTCCTGTGAGATAATATTCATGTGTTAGACTTTTTGCATTTTTTTCTCAATCTCAATACTTATCAAATAATTAACCAAAAGCAATTTGTAAAATAAATTCTACGTCTATAGTAATCTTTGGCGTTTGAGGATCGTCTTATCTTTTAAGTTAGTCGCACTTGGTATGCTATAGTCAACATGAACTAAGTATTATTATTTTATAGACTGGCTACCCTCAAGCTTCAATTGTTCGCAACTTTGCTGAAATCGTTGAAATCCTAGCCTAGCCACGTCATGTCCTGTCAACATGAGTTTTTAGTGTGAATAGCTATTAAAACGGTAACTAAAAATTAGGTTTTACCTTTTTCGCGACTTTATACCTGTCTGTAGTGAGTAAAACCCTCATCATGCGTGCGTTTTTGCGATTTAAACCCCATAAATCAGCATGATTTTTGCAGCGAGTAACTCGCCACCCCTTTGGGCGCACGAGTACTCGCATTAGCCGAGTAATTGGTGCTTTTTGCAAGCTTGGAGCTACCCATAGCATTGTGATAACCATATTCTAAATGGAGATCACCCATTGTCCACACACTTAATTGTAATACCAACAGCTACAAAGAATAAAGTAGAACTGTAGAACCAATATCACCAAGCCAAGAAGATAAACCATCAACTATGTTAGTTTTAGGATCAGATTTAAGCAACAGAAAAATGCAACACATAAGACAAATGAACACAACACTTTTACCCTGGGAAAACCCTCCTTCTCGAGGGAGAAAAACCCAACCACAAATATATCACTTATATATTAAATAGAATAGCGGCAATATGCTTTACAACTGACCACACACTAGGCTGATCTGAATCAATAAAGATAGCACCTCTCAAGATGCAAATACACAAGCAATATCGATCTCCTTGAATATATATCAATCTGCTGTAAATAAGCAACCTCCTCTTGAAGAATGCAAATTCCTTGAGAATGATAATGATCTGCTGATAAAGATAATCTTCACTCAGAAAATGTGTGAACTTCACTTGATAATTATTGAATGAATGATGAGAGAAAATCGCCTTCTATATATACAAAATGTTGTGTCTCTTCATGAAGGGTTGGCTAGATTATTAACCAACGCGTCACTTCACCAAGGTCGGCCTCATTTAAAATAAATAATATAAATATTATGTTGGCACCTTTGCAAGATATTTGAATTTTTATTTAATATTTATTTCCCAAGAAATCGTGGGAGAAAGATCTCCCGCCGCTACACATTATAACATCAACAAACTATAATTAGGAATCAATTCAACAACACCAATGCATCCATATAACAACCATGTGCCAAAGCTCCAAACACACAAGGAACCTCCATGACACCATGATCACCACAAATAAACCATCACTACCAATAGCTCCCATTGAATTGTGTAACCAAGCTATCCATGACATTGTGATAAACAACTATGCTACCAGTCCCAATAATTCACTATCCAAGAACTCTAATCAACCATCCTCTCATCCCAATGCAACATATGCACAAATGACCACAAACAAGACCAATTAACAAAGTTTACATCAACACTAAAAAGATGTGTGGATATAGACAATCCACATGCAAGACATCAATGCAACCTATGGGTAAGAGCATCCCACTACATAGTACAAGTCATAGATCCCAAACAACGAAACATGCAAACTTATCATCATATCAATAATTTGCAAATTGAGATAACAAAGAAGGTAACTTGTAGACCTCTTATGACTCAAATATTTGATCAACTCTAGATCTGATTTGCCAAACAAATAACCATAGTCAAGGAACCAAAAAAACAACCAGGAGATAAGAACAACCTCTTAACACTAAACACTCCATCATGTGTCAACCACATGCATGATCATGTCGTGCCAATACTCAAATGTACATGAATATCCATGACACCATAATAATAACCATTGTTGTACATAAACTCAATTGTCATTGATCAACCATGTCCTAAACCAAAAGATAACCTGTGTACCTATCTACATCAAAGTTAACACTACAAATACTCTCCATTTCTTGTTCAAAATCCAAAATCCAAACTTTTTTGCTCAATCTATCATCTTTTCACCATTTTAGAGAAATGTTGATTTCAAACACCAAATCCTAACATAAATAGAAAAATATAACGACCAAACCTGTACCACTACATAATGCTCAGAGAGGACTTTTTGACACTTATAAGTCAAAAATCCTATGCCATATGTGAAACTTATGCCCTCAATAAAACTTTGCTACATTATGCTTCAAAATCCAAAATTGGTGAAAACTAGATCAATAGGATTGGAACATTTAGCAAGTACAATAGTAAAGGACTAGAGCAAAAAAAGGAAACCCTAGACAAAAAACAAAAGGGAGCTAACAAAAAAAGGGAAACCCCCAAGCAAGTACGATAAATAAGGAGGAAGAGCCCACGATGTAATAAAACAAAAGAAGACAATCAAAGCGAATAACTGAAATCCTCAAGTGTCTATGTTCCAAGACATGTTGGGGGAGCCAATGATAATGCCATTGATCGCAATGAGAGTACCAATGGAAAGTATGAGACTACTCATTGAGGAGAGTCCAATGCTAAGGGAGCTAGGTTAGACAACCCTAGAAGATAGCCGATGTTGCATGGAAGCCCCTTTAACATTCAAGGTCAAAGAACTACAAGTAGTGGACAAAAGGCTGGTAATGTAACCTTGCTGTTGAGATTTGAACTATGGAATAGAGGTGCAAGAGGGCCCTTGACACTAGAATGATATAGCCACAACCACTAGAGTGAAAGGGACAACAAGGAGTCCCATCCATACTACAATGCAAGGAAGAGCAATAGGCAAACTAAACAATTGATTTTTCACATTAGGGTATTTTTTTTAATTACTTTAAATATATATTTTGCACAAGTTAAAATATAATATCCTAATGAGGGTTTTCTATTAAATTATACCGTAACAACGTTTATATGAAACAAAAGGTTGCACCTAAAATGGTAGGCCATATTGTATGATACAATTGTACTAATTACTGGACTAGTTGTTTCTTTTTACATAAGCCCTCTTAGGTAAATAAAATAGTTTATTTAATCATATGAAATTTTTAAGATTAGCATTTTTATATGATATTCTCTAATTTTATCTCTACACATCATATTTGACATCAAATAGAAAAACTATATTTTTCTCTTTTTACAACTAGAACTTCAGTTTTTAGCTCCCAAATTTTATCCAAAATTTTCCCATAGTCAATCTAGTTAATTGAATTCCATTTATAGTTTACACTTTTGCCACACCAAGTCAATGCTGCATAAATGGAATGCTACTATATACCTGTTGATGTGATTTTCGTGACCGCACCAACACAGAATAAAGTCGCCAAAGGCTACCCTATTCTCTCTTGATCAAAGTATCCAACACGCTAAGATTGCGAGAGAGTTCGTGCGTTCAACTCCAAGGTTCCTTTAGTGCGAATATTCTCAGTCGGCTCGATGTATTTCTGTTGGTATTTCAAGGGGACTTACACAATTGTTTGGCAGCATGTAGCAGACAACAGATTATGGGTTTTATGTGGTTCAAATGATTTGGCATGTAAGTACAAGTTTCCTAATACTAACCAAAAATGAACTGAATTTAAAATGAGTGTAGGGGTAAGAAGGTTCTATTCTACTCTAAGGCATGAGACATGGCGATCAATTCTCACAGACTTCAACCGAGCCTTGCTTTACCTCACTTCGGACAGCTTCCACAAAACCAATGCAATCTTCAAAGGAGTAGCGAAAGGTGTTCAAATTATAACTCAACATGCAAGTACCATCAAAACGATGCATACGAACACGTGAATCACAATCGAAGTTAAGTCTGAAAAGTAATCCAGTTGACCACGCAGGGCGAACCCACCGTCAGCGAGCCCACTAGTGGTATGGATAAGCAAAGTCTTGTTCAAATTGAGCACCACATTCCACAATTACTAAGTACTTGCATGAAAATCAAAACTACTCTACTTTAAGCTACTTCAAGATGCTACATGAATTGGAAGGATGAAGAAGCCTCGACAACTACTCATAACAAAGAAAAAATCACCATCAATGAAAAATTCTTTTATTGTGAAAGCATTCACGACAACTTCTTACAAAGTATTCAAAGGGAAGACTTTCCTTCCTTTTCAATCTAAACTATACTATCAAACTATTCTACTTTCTATTCTATCAATTTCTCTCTATTCCTTCTCTGCTATTCTAACTAGATACAAATGAGGGGGGATGCCCCTTTTATAGTTGGCCAAGTCCAACGGACGGCCCAGATTACAATCGACTGGATGGCCCAGATCGTGCCACCTCAGCCCTAAACAAGATTCACCCTAAAAACCGCCACAAAGAGGAGTGTGGCAATAAATGAGCAATTAATGGCCACCATCCCTCTAGAAGATTCCTGTTTTGAAATGTGTTCACATTGTTTCAACTTCTTGGACTGCAGACTTGATCAAACAGCTTCAACTGCTGGCATAGCATGCACGTTCTCATTTTGAAATTCCAAGACTGCAACCTTATTCTTCTGCTCGACAATGATTTTCTTCTTGATGTTCTTCAACTTAGAAGTACTTGAGGATCATTTCTAACCTTTGGGCCTTCATCTTTTCCTATCCTGGACTCGATCATTTCTTCCTTGCCACCCGCCTGACTGCGTTGGGTGCACATTGGGTTTTCGAGGAGAAATTCCAACACTTAGCCATTTCTTGCAAGTTCTTGTTTCACGATTCCATCATCTTGGACTTTTTACTTCACCACCGCCTGGTCTCGACGTTCCTCTTGCAAAACAAGCCAAGAGGAGAGCATTAGAACACTTCATAACATAAATTTACCTCACTCCGATGTTCGAGTGGTCTCTTCATCTGACAGGGTTCATCATTTTTCTCTAGCCAACTTTGCTTTCTTCACGATTTTTCAACACCTGTAGGCTAGGGCATACAACACCTCACCAGCTGAAGCCCTGACACTCAATTTTATTCATCCCTGGCTCAAGAAGATTATCATCACGAAGAATTTGAGCAAATTCACCTAGGCAGTCAACTTCAAATTCATCATCTAAAGCATTTTTCCTTTTGAAAACACATTTTATCCATTTTTCCTTAGAAAATTTAAATTTCCCTTAGGAAAAATCATTATTTCAAGTGCCGATCAAAATCTCCATCCTGAAAGCCTTGGCGAAGCACAAAAGACACTAAAATCCATTCCTCGTCGACAATCTTCAATACCCAGAAGAAAATTTCCCCCAAAACGCATTGAATTCATGGGTATACAACGAAGGGGTTCATTTAATTTTTAAATTTTGAACCTTAGAAAAATCATTTCTAACAAATTTAATCTAGTTCTTCATCCCTGTGAGTATTTCTTGCTCTGGCTTAAAATTCTTTATCAACCTCGCGGTGCTGGCATCATCTGACTCCTTCACTGGAAATCTTGTTCGTCTCTCAAGAAAATTTCATCACCCTTTATCAGACTTGGGCATTTTTCCTAGAGGATGAAAATTTTATGCCTTAGAAATTTTTTTAAATCACTTAGCTCATTTTGAGTTTTTCCTTAGAAAATCTTCAATCACTTATTTTTCCTGTGAAGAGATATTTATCAACTTGCTCTTAGAAAGCCACCACCTCCCTCACCTTGGCGCATATTGTAAGTCATGGAGAACATTTTTAATTTCAACGCCTAGCATTTTTCCCATCTTCACCTTAGGTGCACCTCACACTTAGAAGAGAATATTAGCCACGCCTTAGCCAATTTCACCTTTCATTCACCCAACCTTGAGCACATTTTATATGTTGAGGTGGACAAACACCAATGCCTTGATAATATTCACCATTTCATCTCTAACATGGGCGCATTTAAGGTAGGGAGAAGAAAGTCAACACTAAAGTATTCCCATATTGTATAACGCCTTGGCAACCTTTTATTTGTCTTTATCCTTACTTTGTCTTTACATGCCCTCATTTGGGCACATTTTACATGTTCAAGAGGATGAAACTTTCAATGCCTTCAACTTTCTTTGATTTTTCTTCTAACTTTCTTCTAAACTTGGCGCATTTGGGCTAGGCAGGAGGATGGGCGCATTTCCTATGTGGTGGAGGATGAAACATTTTTGACCTCTTTGACTAGCTTGATGGGCGCATATGGAGGTATGGAGGTAGATATCTCCATTACTTAGAAAATTTTGTAATCATCTTGCTTGTGAGGGCGCATTTGGAGGTGGGAGGAGAATGAATCTTTCAGACTTAGAAATTTTTATCAACCTTTCAAGCTTGAGGGCGCATTTCACCTATGGTGAGGGATGAAACTTTTACTTAGAAATTTCTTTTAGCATCTTGTGCTTGCAGTGGGCGCATTTTAGATAGGCAGGAGGATGAAACTTATGCCTTCGGATTTCTTTGACTCCTCCAAGCATGGGTGCATCTAGCATGTGTAGGAGGATATTTTCATGCCTTAGAAAATTTTCTTGCTTGCCAACTGAGGTTGAGGGTGCATCTGAAGGTAGGAGGTGGATTTATCTCCAGACTTAGAATTTTCTCCACACCTGCTTCTGCCTACTTATCCATGCCCTGCTATTTATAGTAACTCGTTCAATTTTCACACTTCTAAAGCTCGGAACGATTTGAAATTTTAAGCACAGGACCTTCATGACCTTGTCAACCTGTTCACACTGCCGTCCTGAGCTGACCTGCTAAAAATAACCCATTTCTGAAGGTGGTTTACTATTTATAGTAACTGCTTGTTTTTGAGACTTCCCCAACTCCGTTTGACTTGAAATTCGAATGATGTGCTCCTCACCACGCGACTTGCCTGTTGACACTGGCCCCCGACGCTGATTTACTATTTTTAGCCAGTTTCTGAAATGACTTACTATAAATAGTAAGTGCTCCGTTTGCCTTCAAATTTTACCGGTGGATAGCTCGAAAGATGTTGATCGCGGTGGGATACACTGGTTTTTGAAAATTCTGGCATTTTACCCCTCTTTTTGGATCCCGAAGCTGGAAACCCTAATCTAACTTGCATGCATATCAAATGACCTCTGTTTGACCTTGTTTTTGTTGCACTTTGCCCTGTTTATTGTTCTGATGCGCTGGGCAGCTGTCGGAACGCACCTGCTAAAAATAGTAAGTCACTGAATACTAATCATCCTGCTTTGCATGTCACACCCCTGTGTAGCTCTCGAAAAACCCATAAAGAATCATCAGACATGCAAAGAAAACCCTGACATGCAAACCCTAAAAATAGCCTCCAAAGGCTAAACTCTGAAAGTTGTTATCTCACTTTGCATGTTACACCATCATGAAGGTCTCTGAAAACCCAAAAGGAATCTCTAGACATGCGAAGAAAAACCCTGCATAAAGACCTTGAAATTTGCTCTGGAAGTCGAATTGCTAAAAATAGACAGTTGTTCATTTCAGCTCAAATTTTTCCAGTGAGCAGCTTGACATGTTTTGAATGCAGTGTGACTGCCGAAACTTCAAAAGTGCTAAAGGAACGCCCTGAATTACACACTTACTAAAAATAGTAAGTTGTCGGAATTTGATGAAATTTTGCTGAGAGCCTGTTGGAAGCATACTGACATCAATGTTAATCTCTGTTTTCAATTTATTCACCTCGTTTGACCATAAATTGGTTGGAAAGTTCAAAAACCCTAATTCCATGGACTTGGCCAAATTTCATATTTAAGCTCAAAGGCGGGCAGATACCCGAAAAGGCAGACAGCAGAAAAGAGATGGAAAGAGAGAGACAAAACCAAAGCCAAAAGACGGGGAACGAAGCAGAAATTAGGGGGGTTCCCATTTGCGATGGGGTGATGTGTGAAAAGGTCACAACAATACCATAGTTGGAAAACTTGCCAATTGCAAGTACTCGGCAAGCCTGAAAAACTCAGTTCGGAAAAAACTCAACTTAAAAAATTGCTTAAATTTCAATAAAAACGCATTTTTTTTGCAAAATTCAATGATAAGATGCATCTAATGAGTCAATAAATGAGTACATAAAAGAAACAAGCTGAGTCTAGTTGTATTTGATTGATTTGAAAGCAAATTGGGTACAAAATGGTATCCTCGTGTGGAATGCGTTGATGTTGATATTTTGAAACAAAATGAAAATAGCAAATTGTTTTTGTAAAAATGAAAGTAAATACTACATTAATATATTTTACAAATTTATATCTTCCTCTTTCCCATGTCTAGTGAAAACTAGGGGAGAGGTAGAACTAGACGATATTATAGATGAAGACTTGTAGGCAAACTTGGAATCTTGGACTTGGAGAGTACCGAGAAAATCAAATGAATTCAATGGGAGTTTGACGACAATTCCCCCAATGGGGTCGAGGGGCAATGCCCTTAGCGGGGTCAAGGGGCAACATCCCTTGTAGGGGTCTGGGGGAAACACCCCTAGTGGGGTCGAGGGGCAACGCCCCTTGTGTTGATATGGGGGCAACGCCCCTAGCGGGATTGAGGGGCAGCGCCCCTCGTGGGGGTCTGGGGCAATGCCCCTAGCGGGGTTGAGGGGCAGCACCCCTCGTGGGGGTTTGGGGGCAACACCTACAGTGGGGTCGAGGGGCAATGCTCCTCGCGGGGGTCTGGGGGCAACGCCCCCAGCGGCATTTAGGGGCAGCGCCCCTCGTGGGGTCCAAGGCGCTCCCTATCGTGGTACAAGGTGGGGTAGAGGGGCAACACCCTAGCCGCCAGCACCAATTTAAGACTTCTGAAACCATACAAAACTCCATGGCACACCTCATTGACTGGCAAAAAATAATGTTGACAAAGCCCAAATTAAGCCCTTCAAAACCACGCAAACTGCAAAAAATGAATAGAAATTGCCTTTATTCCGACTGTAGGTTTCTTTTTGCTCAGAGGCCGAGTTTTTTTAAAAACCTCTCCGAGTTTTTCTGAAAAACTCGCCAAAAAAATGGCAAGTTATTTTGGTGAGTACCTTTCGTTAAAACTCGTTTCAAAAACAAACTTGCGAGTTTTTGGTGAGTAGTCCAACTATGCTATATACCATGTCACAAGAAGTTGAGAAAAGATGCAATTGTAGTATTGGATTCATTTTAAAATCAACAGAGATAATTAGCTGACTGAAATGAATGGACATTGATAACCTAAGTTGATAGGAAAAGCTAAATACTAAGTATATAGTTAACCATATAAAGTTGCAGTATCTATTGTTTAAAAACAGAAATGTTCCATAAAAAGATCATCCATTTTTCGTCATTTTTGAAAGAAAACTTAAGAGGAGTTGAATCTAGGAATCAGTTTGATTTGGAATTTGGTACTATAGAAAATAAAACTTAGAAAAGATATATACAATTCCAAATCTCTTAGAAAACAAAATGATAACCAAAAAAGAAATGTGGTTTACAACATGCATAGATACTAGAAAGTAGAAACATCAACCTCGTTAATATAAAGAGATATATCCCATTTATCCAATCTGGTCAAGGTTTGTTTGCAAAGAAATATACTTTGGCAAGCTTGCCTCAGCGTGAAAGCAATGTCAACTAAATCATGAATGCAGGAAAAGTCCAAAAAGGATTAATAAAGGGGGAAAAGAATAAGGGGTCATTTATTCTAATGCAATCACAAAACTACTTTCCAAAGTTCAGAAACTAATTGGGTTAGCATCAAAATTTTAATTAATACGAAAAGTCATGATTAAGTAGGACTGAAACTGTACCGAAGAGATCTGTTCTAAACCTCTTTGTGATCTCCAGTGGCCTGAATTACTAATCAGAATAATACAATTTCCAGAACTGAAAATAAAGGATTCCAACTCCAGCAATGTATCCTTTTTCCTCCCTGACTATCGTATATTATTCATTTGGGTTCAACTCAACTGAGGCATTTACACATAGAGATCTCATTTCGCAGCGTTGCCTCTTATTATTTGTTCTCCATGTACAAGGTAGACACGGATTTGAACACATCTTTCTTGAGTGTGATACTGCGACCATAATTTGTGGTTGGCCCAATGATGGTATTTTTGGATAATTCTAAAATTTCCAGGATCATCAATCATGGGAATTTTTTTTGCCTTTTGAGCAAGTTGTATACAGAAAAGTTAAGAACAGAACTTCCTATATTTTGAAGCAGTCTGCTGACAATTTGGCTATTTTATTATTAATAATTTTATCCTATTGAAGGTGTTGCTTTTGAGATTATCCAATGCTATTCCCAGTAAGAGCCTTTTTTTATTTAGTTTCTTCACACACCATTTCTATGTCTTCTACTTATTTGGATCCGTTTCTAGTTACTTGTGCTCACCATCTTTGCCTAGTTTCCTAGATAGTAACTCGAATGGCTTGTTACGGAAAAAAGTAAAGACTTTTGGTTGTACACTAGAAGCTATTCCAGAAGCATATTATTTTTATTCCATTCTTATCTTTGCTCAAAAAATACAATTTCCTAATAAAAATTATGGAAACATATACTTATTCCTTGACAAAAGAAACATACAACAACCATCCAAAGTTCAGGGAATTACCTTAGAATAAGTCAAGGAAGCCATCTGCTTTTGCTTGCAGCTTGCAAAAATAAGTGCTGAAAAAGCCTTACTAGAGTTTGTAGCCAAAGGCATTACTATGAATGAGATGAAGAATGGAGGAATGTTTGTTGCATCCGAAAAGTTGTGAATGGCATCTACAAATGGATAAGCGAAAAATCCTCCTAAAACAGCACCTCCTAGCGTAAGCAACAAAGCTTTCAGGTCGAATTTATATGGATTATCAACTTTAGTGTTTTCAGACAACACAGCTTTCAGGTCGAATTTATATGGATTATCAACTTTAGTGTTTTCAGGCAGGGGGTTATCAAGCTCATCTCTGGAGTATTCTATTTGTTTTCTTTGAGTCCAAGGTTGTTTGACCTGCACATGGCACATAGGAATAATTAGTCAAACCAATAATGTCCACCTTTTCCTAAAGCTATTCCTTTTCTCTTCAGACATAGTTAGTGATATTTATTGAAGAAACCTTTTAGCCTGTTTATATAGTAAAGAAATCAAGTTGCCATAATAAATAAAACAAGAAACAAAATTATTGTACATAATACAGTGATGACAAAAAGCATCATAAAATAATTGCAAGTTGCAATATTGCCTCCTTTCTCTTCACTGATTCACAATGTCTGCAACCATTCTTTGAAGTGGGAAATCTCAAAACATGACATTAAGTAGTGCATGATAAGAAGCATCCAACATTAATTTAAGCCAATCTGTACATGATTCGCCCACTCTTGGAATTATAGATCCACTCATTAGTGCCACCTCGCCCATGACCCGCTTGTGCCTCTCTGGCCTACTCACTATGGATCAGGTAGGAAGGCCTGTGCACCAAAGTCTATCCACCTCCAAATCTATTGGCCTTGAATCATGTAGGTCCTATGGTTGATGATGGCAAAGATGGCGAATGCCTAAGCATGAGAGAACCTTAAATAAATTCACCACCCATGGCTGCTACCCAAGTGGGGAGGAAGTAGGGTAGTGAGGGTAGGGTCAATGATTCAAAGAATGAACCTAGGATAGCCCAAAGATTGATCATCGGAAATCCCTAGTTGATGAAGGGCGAAGTGGCAGCAGCCACGAGTATGTTGATCCATCCCAAACTATATTGACTACCTAGTGTTTGGTCTTGATCCTTACCTAGACAAGGTGTTTCTAGCTCTTCCACGGTTGGGTCAACAAAGTCACCTGCGCCTAGATATGTTTAGTCTGCTGCTAGAATAGGTGCTGGATAAACTGTTGGTGTTGTATGGTGTTGTTGCTTATGGGTATTGATCTCACTATGGTATCAATTAGAACATAGGGGAATGTTGGAACTAGAGGAGATTCAAGATAAGTGGTTCAACTAGAAATTCAAGTGTTGTTTGGTCCTTGTTTTCTGCTAAATTTAGTATATCCTAACTGAGAAATTGCTAAGAACTTTAGTTCTGTGCAGAGTATCATCTGAGATTAGGTTGACTATTAATTGTCTTTTATCTAAGTTTAGTTTGTGTTTGTTATATGTCCCTTAATCCCCATAAGGCATCCTTTCTTAGACTCGTATACTAGCTACAAGAATGGCAAAATTTCAGTCTATGACTTATTCTCAGGACAGAGTTGAGACAATAAACCAAACTTCGTTGGAAGGATATGATGAGGTGCCTGTTGTGCAGCCAACAGAGAATGAGATCACAGAAGAAGAAATGTCTGACATTTAAGTAATAGAAAAACCCTTATCAAGTGCAGTTACTTACAAACCTCTTGCTCTCAAGGTAGAGGATGTATATAGGAAGTCTTAATTAAAACCTAGTTTGTTGAAAAATATTGTATGCTAGTCTACTTTTAATCATTTTGTAAAGCCAACAAAGCTCCTTGAGCTATATCTTGAGTATAATCCTAAATTCTAATAAAGATTTTTAGACAAAAGTATTGCCTATTTTCCCCAAGTCTGAAATAGATTATATTAGGATTCATAAAGATGTCAATTATGTTCATTTTGTAGCTATTCTAGTATACATAGGTTTTTTGTGTCCCTAAAACATCAAGCCTATGTCTTATTTATCTTTTTGTGATAGGCGACAAACTCAGTATGAACATGATTGACAAATATCTGCTTTGTCTAGATTAGATGAAAACTCTGCTTGTTTTGCCTATTATCCTAATCTTACTATTTGTGCCTATGAAAAGGGTTGTAATGAAGTCAAATATGGATCTCTTGACTATTATGGAATATTTACTTATGTTTATGGTCTAGAAATGTTTGGTCCATTTAAATATGTCAGTGTCTAGATACAAGCCTTGTATAGTATGACTACTACTAATCATTGTAAAATGCTAGACACTACCTTATGTAAAAACACTGAATGGAAATGTTCAGTTACAAAAGGGCCATGTCAATACAATAGAAATCCCAAATGAGTTGAAAATAGATTGGATAAAAAATGCAGCCCCTAAAATGATAGCTCACAGTAAACCTACGCATAAAATTGAAGGATCTTTAATACATGGAATCCCGAGAAACATGTCTCAGAAATATTTCAATCTTGTCCTCCTAGTTTCCACCCTACCCAATCTTCTTTCAAAATGCATGAATCTTACTAGAAGAGGTCAATTGTATGTTGAAGAAGAAGAAATCCTATTAATCAAAGAATGGATCCTGATCAAAAGGAAAAAAAACATGAAACAAAAGAAGAGGTGTTTTCTTTTACATGTATGAGCATGCCTCTACCAAGAGAAAACACTCTTGAGTTTTATAAAGAAAATAATATGTCCTTGTACAAAAGAGGAAGATGGCTGCCAATAAAAGGTAGCCATAAGACTGTTGATGCATCGGTAGTCAATGTGCCTTTCAACTTTTCAGGGAAGAAGAGAAAGAATCCAGCCTAGATTATAAGCATATAAATTATTTGGCTGGATTTGAAAGTCATTTTCAAGAAAAAAATGATGACGATGCAAGAATATTGTACATATAAAAGGTATTGTAGATAAGATTAAAAGGTATTGTAGAAAAGACGGCTTTGATATAGGGATTTGTTCTAAACAATCCTTAAATAGTTCCCAATCTATTGGAGATAATCTTGTCAAAAATGATATAAGAATAAATTCTATTGATAACAAGCTTGCTGCTTTTGAATCCAATTTAGACTAGTTGGAAGAAGAAAAGAGAAGGACTATTAAAAAGACTGCTCAAGAATTAGTCCCTCCTGAAATAGATATATTTTCAAATAAAGGGAAGAGACTCAAAATTTTGAAAATAAGTTAAAAAGTGATTCATCTATTTTACCATTCACATTTATGATGGGAGCCAATGTACCTACTCAACCTTAGTATCTAGATATAGATTATACACTAGATCCCATTGGTTAGATTAGAGGCCAGTCCAATACGTTCACTACAATCAAAAGCATGTGCATGTTGGATGGGGTTGCAGGAAAAACAATAGCAATCTAATATCTATGGGGAATCATTGCTAAGTGGTTGCACGCTACAGACCAAATACAAAGAATATATTAGTATATCATACTTTCAATCCTATCAACAGTCTTACAAATCTTATAATGATGGAATTTTCCCCTCCATCAGGTATTAAGTGTTACACCCCATTGTTAATTACCAAATACTTTTACCTTTATGAGTAAATATGTTTTTAATACATGATTATGTTTTGATGAATTTCAAATAAATGAATGAAATGTATGAATATGTGTTATGATGAATTACTTTTTAAATGCTTTAATGATGCTTATGATATGTGATGAATAAGATTTATATGGTACCAGCTAACTACAAACATGTGCTCTAAGTTGGATGTAGGAAAGGTTCGAACCCTCTAGAGGGGGAGGGAGAATATCACCTAGGAGAGGAGATTGGTATGGGAACCATTGGTAAATCCATCCAAGTAGACGCACACACACTCACTTGTATAGGTTAGAGGAACCATGTTGAGTCAATCTAAGTTTGGTGTCAGTAAGTGCTAAACCAAGTTGATAGCTTTCTGGTAAATAGGAAAGTTAGGATGGTTGTCTATAATTCTCCTTGATCGTTTAGTCAATTGAGTCAAAGAGTTAAACTCTTGTGATTAGCATACGATATATGTTATGAATATAAATGAGTATATATGTTGGCGTTCCAATTAGCACCTTTGGAGTGCTTATTAGAAATAGACAACTATGCACAGTGTGTAATGTCTGCTCTTCAAATTATGGAGGGGAAGATCCCTCTTTTTGCTAATGTTTGTGTAAAAGTAAATTGGACTAATGTTCCTATCTTTTTTACTCAGCGGCAGGACACAAGGGTGCATAAACACAATGCATTGCAGCTAAGGTTTTCTCTGGTTTCTGCAGATCTTAACTACAACTAGGCTAACTTTCAATCTATCCTATCTCCTCAAGATAAACAGAGCAAGAGGGGCATAGGAGCAGGATTGGAATGGTTCGATCACTTAGACGAACTATCTCACAAAATGCATTCGAAGGCTCTGAACTTCCAGATTTACACTGAAATAGAATCCACACAAGTAATCTTCAAACAATAGGCTAGATCTCAGGATTCCCAAGGAGGCACCAAGTCCTTTCCAAGGTGTAGGCTGAAAGGTAGGCTACTAGAAACAACAAAGATCTAACTCTCTAAATTCCCAAGGAGGTGTAATGGTCTTTCCAAGGTGTAGATTGAAAGACAGATTATTGAGAACAACATACAATGATAAATTTTGAGACTTTTAGATCAAAGGCAAGGCAGCTCTCCTGATTTATTATATCAATCTTCGATAAAAGGTTACACTTTGTTACAACAACTTGTGTCAAAGAGACAATCACACATGAAGCTATCAAACCAAGAATACATGAACATGGATTGAACACACCTATTTGAATAAAAAGAACGCAAGTGTACTTAGCATTTTTCTATCACAAATACGATTCAAGAACATATACTAAGCGAACAAAGTCGAAGGCGTGTGAGCTCAGTGTTTTTCTGCCATGAAGTAAAGTTACAAAATAATGAGCAAAGACTCTTATTTATAGAAGCTCAAAGGAGTAGGCAACCCTAAAATCTCCTTGAGTTAACAATGAGTTCTTGCCAATCTGCAAAATTTATTCCTATGTCTAAAAGTAGGTAACCTAACAGTTAAGTGGAAATCTACTTCAGTTAACTGAAACTAAACTAAAAGAGAACTCCAAATACAAAAGTGCCTCCAAAATAGACAACCACAATCAGTGGGAATAAACATGCATGATTAGTGGGATAGTGAGTTAACTCGCAAAGAGGCATCAAGTTAACTCCTGTTTGTCATAAATGCTATTTTGGAGGGGTAGGACGTCCTAACTGGGTGTTTGACACCTCATCACCTCTAGTCAATAGTTCCTCTAGCTAGTTGTTGACTTCTTCTGCTTTTGGACAATTAATACTTCGTAGGATGATGACGTGTCACCATAGCATCTCTTCGCCACTCACAATCTGCTGTTGGTATTCAATCTTTTATGCAGCATGCGTCATCCAGCCTTGTTGATATGACTACGATCTGACTTAAATTGCAACCAGCAAGGTCACCGCAGAAACTGCTATGGATAAGGTCTCGGAATTATGTCTGCACATCACAGAGACTTACATAGTCACCATCTTCACATTTGATACTAACAAGGAATAGATTGGTAACTTTGGTGGCTCTATAACTGGAGTGATGACCTATGTTTCTTCAGCATCTTTGTGCTTTTAACTCTTTTCTTGATTCTTCTCAATGAAAGAGTGTTGTATGATGAAATTGCTAAGTTGACTGCGAACACTCTAGTTGTGAGAAATGCACAGAACTCGCTGCACACGCAGAGCTCCAACAGTATTCAACCCTCTAAATTGGCCTTGGAAGGCTATCAAATATACAAGATGAAACCATATGGAACCTGTGGACTTTGAGTGTCTATGCCTATCAATCTGTCCAAATCGACCTTTGGCTGTGCTCGATGCAGATCGATGTCAGCCGTCTTCAAAAAGTCATGGAGTAAGACTATCTTGGTCTTGTATTCGACTTGGGAGAACTGCATTCTAAAAACCTTGAAGATTGACTGGGCACACGATACTGTTCAGACAACTTTTCTGAAACTACTAAAAATAGCCTTGTCAAGAAGCACTTTTTACAAAAAAAATTGAGACGTGGGTTTTCTTAGTAATAATTTTCTAAATGGACCCAGAATGTCAGAAATTTCAAAAAGTTACTTTTCCTTGTACATGCAAGAGCTTTTTGAGGTAGGGGTTTCAGAAGTTGCAAAAGCTTATTTTTCCCGAAGAAATCTGACACATGGGTATTGTAGGTGCTTCAAAGATGAACAAACCCAGTTTATTTGATTTTTGAAATTAGGACATTATCCGAAAAACCCTAGAAAAGGGGGGCAGCAGGGCAACTTTTTCTGGTAAAATCTAGCACATGGGTTTTGTTGAAAAAGTTGTGTTGATCATACACAATAGGTCGGATATGTGAATAACTATTGTTTTCTTGGACGTGCAAGAAGATCTAAGACAAGAATAGAGGAAAAAGACAAGGAGTTTGGAAGTTATCAACTTCCTTTCAAGAAAATCACACATGGAAATGTGGACCTTGATGAACTATCCCTCTGTGCAACTTTATTCTTGAAATCATGAAGAACATTGAAAAACCCCCTATTAGATCTTCAAAAGACGTTGGAGAAGAAAAATATCTATTCTTGAGCTTCAACCTACAAAGAAAGATGTTGAATTGTGACGCCTAGACTTGATTAATAGTGTTTGATGTTGAATGCATCAAGTTTGGGTGCCAACACATGATTGAGGAGTCAGTTTGCCTGATCTAGAGTTCATAGAACTGATTTCCACCAATTTTGCAAAGTTTTAGACATGAAAATCCTTCAAAATATCCTAACTTTAGTCAATTGGTCTTACTTTGACTTTAGGCGTCCAAGTTGAGGAGTTGAACATTTTTCATTCTTTTTCTATGATGAAATGCCTCTGTTCAATCCCTGATTTTGGATGCTCAGTTGATCTTGAGGTGTTGCTAACTGATCCATTGCTGAGATGAAACAACTCTGAAGAAGTGTGCTTGGGAGTTGCAAAGCTCATAACCTGAGTCTAATGCCTCTAATTCTTGGGCGTCTTTTCCGAAGAAGGTGCGTTTTTCACTAGACTTAGTCAATTTCTTGAGTGTTCTTCAATTCCTCCATTTTGGCCCTTAGTGTCCTGATCTGAGATCATCGATGACCGATGAGTCTGGTGGTCTTGCTGAAACATGGGATGGATAACCAGTTCGGTCTCAGAAAGGATGACTGGCTTCGCAAATCCTGGAAGTTGACTTAGGTGCCTCAAAAGCTTGGGCGCCCCTGGCCTGCAGGGGCGCCTTTGACCTTTTGTGTTGTCATTTTCAGTTTGCAACCTTTCACAAACAACCCCAGTTTAATCTTTGTCGTCAGATGTTTGATTTATCTGTTGAATCTACTGACGGTGCCATTGTTGAGATTGATCAAGACGAAGGACTTCCTAGAGGTTACGGTGCTTGAAGGCTACATCTGGTTGCCCAAAAAGTTGGGCACCTATTTTTAGGAAGGTGTAATTTCCTTAACACTTAGTCAATTCTTCATGTTCTTCATCTCGCCTTCATCTTCAGTGTTTTCTGCTTGATCCTCGTCTGTGAATGCTTGACAAGTCCTGTGAGCTTGCAACTGGATTGATCGTGAAGCTGAAAGGATGCTGAACAGATGCCTTGTAGAAAACAACTGCTGAAAAATTCATTTGGTTGCCTAGAATGATGGGCACCCCTAGTCAGCAGGGGCTCTTTTGGTTTGATGTTCATTGATTTACCCTCTGTTTCACGTGTTCGGATGATCAACAACTGTTGTCAATTGATGTCTCTTGAATTGGCGATAGGTTCGTTGCAAAGCTGAGCTAGTGTCAGAGAGATCACCTAAAGACAAGCTTACTCAAAAATTGACATATGGATCATCTCATTCTTGGGCACCCCTGAGCTACAGGGGCACCTTTTTTATGTTTTGACTGCCATTTTTTTATGATACTTGCTTTCAACATCTTCTGACTTTGCTTACATTGTCAGTGATCGATGAATCAAGTGAACCTACTTGATGATGCATTGGAAATCCAATAGAATTATGAAGGAGATGACTGTCTTGGCAGAACTTGATGACTGCTTTTGACCTCTTGAACTCATGGGCGCCCCTGGTCAACAGGGGCTCTTTTGACTGCAACTTCATCATTTCCTTTAAGATTTTCACCTCTTTGTGCTTCACTTTCACTGTTGTAGCTCAACAGACTTGATCATCGTTGTTGACGACATGAACACGTTCACTATAGTAATTGCTTTCACCATGCTGCGTGTACAGGTGCTTGAAAAATTCACCAAGGAATTGACCGCGTAGCATCTTCCTTGTAGCAAGGCGTGCATCTTCCAGACTTAGAATATTTTCAGCACTCCGTCGCAGAGCATCTTTTGCCATGGATTCTTCCTTGAAGCTCTTGAGGCTTAGATTTTGAAACATGGTACTGGCCATTTGCCATTAATGGTTGCGAAGGTCTAGGTTTTCTCCTGAAAAATGAAAATAGACCCACTAGAATAAAACAAACTTTTTGGTGATTTTGACTTGACTAGTGTGATCGTGAAGTCAATTTATCCTATCAAAACATTTTCAACTAAATTTGGAAAGGTCCTATTTTCAAGGTTTTTCCTAAAAATAGGGTATGAAACCCTAATTTTCAAAATTTTAGAAATTTGCATGTATCTTCCTTGATGTAAACCCATAAAAATTCTATGTTTTGTTTGACCTAAAACGTACTTTTGACAACAATTTTACATGATTTAGCTCATTTGAAGCAAAATGCCTTATTGAAGCAAAAATTTATTATGGGTACAACATTAGGCTTCGTCTGGTGACCATGTCGGATACTTACGACATAGGAGAACCAAGAATCTCTAATTTTCATAGACCAATACTCTTATTAGTTTGACATTGGAGTCAAAACTTATTTCCTAATTCACCTAACAATTGCAGTTCTCATTATTTATCTAAAACAAGACTACCTAAGAAAACACCTAAAACATGACAACACTTTACGGAACGGGGAAAAACATTACAACATAACGAAAAGAAAAAAAAATATTTATAGAAATTCACTTCACCCCCAAAGAGATGAAGTGCTTTGGATATTGTCTGCTTCATGGCAGCAGGAGGAGCCTTCCATTGATGTTGCTTCTGCCTGAAAGGCTTTACTTCTCTTCTAATGGGAATTGCAGGAGACAATCCCTCTGGGATGAAGATTCTTAGGTATTCATAGATCCAAGCAAAGGTACATTGACAAAAGTCAGAATATGATGCAAATAGGAAAGTTGATACCCCTGAGGCATTAGTTTTGTTGTAGTCCATCCTTGTGATGTTGAATTCTTCAAACCAATCGATTGAGTTCCAAACCTGATTTTTGTAATGTTGTAGGTGATCTTTTCTGACCTGAAAATATCCTTTGACCAGCTCATGGATCAGCTCTAGATTGCCTTTAACACATAGGAGTTTGATTCCCATGTCTTCGGCATCTTTGAGGCCTAACAAAAGCACCTCTTTCTTAACTTCAGTGAATTCCGATTGCACTGATGGGTGCAACTATCCTTTAGGGGAGATGATCATTCCCCCCACTTCTGAAACTTTTGATGAACAACCTCCACCAAATTGTATTGTACATGACTTTGTGTCCTATGTCAATCTCTTTCAGTACAAGCAATGTTCTGATCTTCAGTTTCTATCTTTGATAGAGTCACATAATTACTGATGAGAAATGCGATGCAATCCTCTCTCCAATTCATACCAAGATGCTTCAATAAGCTGATATGTAATCTCTTCCTCCAAATGGAAAACCACAATACATTAGTTGTAGCTCACCAAGAAGAATATGGTTGCAACAATAAATCAACTGTTGCAATTGTCAAACCCTTACTTAGAAATTGTACAATAATGCATTAGCTATTGTACTCAGATAAATTCCACAATGAAGCACAAGTTGAACTTCCAAAATGAAGCCCACAACTAGCAATAATCTCAGTTGATAGTTTCATAGCCTCAAAATTGCTCAACCAATGAGAGTTTTGTTCCCAAAGGTCCAATAATGGCAGAAACCCTAATTGGCTCCTTGACCAAATAGTCATATCAAAGCAAATATCAATGTCTTGGATGATTAGAAGCGAGCCCACCCCCTCTTAATATACTTTTCTTCCTCTTGAGGTCGGTCTTCTAGAAGTTTCATAAATAATATTATTTTATATTTGCACTTTATTATAATATTAAAATATAACTTTAGAATACATAAAGTGCAAACATGTTAGAAAACATTTGGTTTTCCAACATCTAGATAACACAACATGTTCTCCAACATTTCGATAACAACATTAGATTTTCCAACATCCTGATAATACATTATGTTTACCAACATTCGGCATAACATAAAAAACCCCCTTATAACTATTGAATCTAGGAGAAGCCAACCACTAGCTAGGAAACTGCCTCCAAAAGACCCTCTAACCAAGCTCCTTAGCCTACGAGGGTTAGGAATAGGCTAAACCCTTTGCAAACTGATGCTCACAAAAATGGGGACATTACATGCAACCTGTTGGCACCCCATTTTATTTGTCCTGCTTTGCTTTAATGGTTTGTTCTTTCATTTGTTTGCCCATTTTTTATTATCAATCTAAGAAATTCTAAATGAGCCACATTACTTAAGGGTACCTTTAAATGTTGTATTGGCCCCCCATACATGCCTTAGTCAAATAGCCTAGTTGAATTTTTTTTTGACTAAGTATTATGTTTTACATCTTTTGACATTTCGATGGTTCTCATCCTTGCATGCTCTACCCTATTGTCCCCGACACCCCACTTTAATCCTTGCAAAAATGCAGCTAATTGTTGTATTTTCGGCCCATTAGCCCATTGGTGGTCCACTTGTTTACTCGCCTCTCTGAAGTTTCCTTGTTTACCCAATCGTTGAAGTACAAAACCTGTAAAAGTCTAAGTTTTTGTCAACATTTAGGCCATCGAAGTTCCCCCTGCCTTCCTACCATTTCCATGTCTCCTCAATTCCTTGATGCTTTAAACCCTTGATGATGACATCATTCCAACATCATAATCTCTTCCTCCATCCCTTCCCTCTGATGACATCATGCCAATGTCATCAATCCAATGACATCATGTTGATGTCATCATCCCCATCAGGCCTCTAATGTTCTTCCTTCCTCCATCCCTTTTTAGACCTGTAGTCCCAATCAGGCTCTACCTGATGGTCTGAAACTTCACTAAGTCCTTTTCCAAATTCTTTTAAGTGTTTTAGACCATTGGACTTTCACTTCCTTTTATCCCCCTTGGACTTGTCCCTTTAGCATGATCATCCCCAAAAGTCTAACACCTTGCCATTCCCTTTTTCCTTCATTTCTCTAAGTCTTTCAAAATTTTGGCCTATTCCTTTCCAGCATGCCATCCTTTCCACCCTTGATCTCCCCTAAAGTTTGCTTCTCCTTTGATGACATCATGCCTACATCATCATTTTGACGACATCATATTGATGTCACCATCCTTTGCAGCTTCGGAGTTTCACTTTCCCCTTTCCACGGAAGATGGTTCGATGATGGCCCAATGCCCATTGGTCCAACCAAGGCAAGAGTGTCAAGGTTCATGTCAGGGCATATGTGGATTTTAATGCTTCTCTTCCAAGGGGCATGAGGGCAAGGTGGTAAGCAACAGGCTAATACCCTGTCGATAAGCAATAGGAAGCTCCACAAGGCATGAATTCTTCCATCTACTACTCTGCAATGTCATTAAAGCCCATAACTACCAAATTTAGACCCAAGGAAGCGTCAAAAAGGATTTAAATGTATTTTGGCACATATCTAAAAGGAAGAATGATGCCTATACCTCATTTATTGTTTACAGACC
The DNA here is from genome assembly GCA_007258455.2 of Sequoia sempervirens. Taxonomy (NCBI): domain Eukaryota; kingdom Viridiplantae; phylum Streptophyta; class Pinopsida; order Cupressales; family Cupressaceae; genus Sequoia; species Sequoia sempervirens. Next base: position 176,106 of record VDFB02291096.1, read on the forward strand.
ACCTTTTTGTTGGAATGTCACCTCCAACACACAATTTGAGTGGATTTTGTGGTCGTTCTTACTCATTCTTCCACTCAAACCCACAAATCATCAATGGTCAAGCATGGTAGGGGTCAGAAGAATGTTCTTTCATGCCTCTTGGTGGTTAGATTAGATTTGTAGAAAACACTTGTCAGTTGAGCATTAGAGGAGGTCATAGTTAGGGTTACCTTCTATCCCACGACCTTCTGACAATTTGCACTCCTTCCTGCAATGGGTATATCTTCTTTGGTTTCCATTTTACAAGGGATGGGAAAATCAGAAGAAAGAGGAGCAATTGCAGAACTAGCAAGAACAAAGACATTCACAGGAAGCTCTAGAGTTTCAATTTCTAGTTTTAGATAGAGGTATTTTGATATTGTAATGATATGTGTTCATCCCAAAATTGTAATACACTTGTAAACTTTGGAGATTGAATGATCAAAGGTAGGATCAACCTTAGTTGGGTGCCTCCTTGTGTATATTTCTGGATGTATGTTGTTTAGTTGGTCAACCAGAAGACTACAAAATCCTTGCAAAAACTTTGTAAGGTATCTTTTCAACATAATAAAGGAAATGTATGGATATGATCATGGATTACTAAGTAGACGCACTTAATATTCTGCAACCATTGATTTTTTTTTTTAATGTATGAGTAAAGTAAAGCTTGACTGTTCATTTTGAAAGGCATAGTCTTTTGTGGTATCTTGATTAGGGTATCACTTTTCTTTGGATTCTATTACATGTTTGAATGAACTCGTGACTCTATGGACCTTTTGGAATTGGCACCGGTATATCAAACTCCAGTTCTCATCACTCCACACTTAAACAAAAGCATTTAAATTCACTTTCTTTCAGTTGTGGTAAGTTAGTTTTACAACTTTTAGGCATTGGTGATTAGATATAAGCCAATTGTAAAGGGAATATACATTCTTTTCATTAAATCTTATGTCTAATAATTTTTCTGCTATTAAAGGTGCATAATCCTTGCATGTCCAAACCAACACATAGGTATATTGTGACACCAATATTGGGATACACTGTGTAGTGGTATAGTTTATTGTAAGGAAATGTTCAATCATAATTTCATAAATCAATCCAACACCTTAGCGAAACCTCCCTTTGGTCTTGCAGAACCAAAAGAGAAGGTTTTACCCACCTCAATCATTGCTTTTTCAAAAAAGCATTTTTTCCTTAATAAAATAACATAAAATGTCCTTATAACCACTTTTCAACAATTTATCTTAGCGACACTTTATCTCCACACTTAAAACACCTTTTTAAATAATCAAAAATAAGTTGTCATTTAATTCTTCCTTTTCAACAATTTTAATTGATTTTTCTTTTTAAAACATCCTAAGGTCTTATGAAAAATATTAAAATAATCCAATTAAGTTGTCTTGATAATTCCACCAACTCCTTAAGTGCATAGGACTTTAGACCTCAAAAAGTTGTCACTATCCAAGGGTGATGGAATTCCCTAAGAAGTTTGGAGTGCTCCCAAGTGTTGGATTTGCACATAGAAAGCTCCATTGTACATGTCTTAGCTCCAAGAACTTGTTGTCGTTGTCAAAATTTATTTCCATGAAAGTTGGTGCTCTTGTAATGTCCCATCCCTAGTAGGATATTTAATTTTCAAATTTCTGCCTATCTATTTACTTGTGGTTTTCTGATATATTTGCAATGTTTGATACAACAATATAATGCAGCAAAACAGGAGATGTTGCAATAATAATTTTTTAACTCAAAACTAAAATTGCATTGGGAAAACATGGATGAAAATTCCAGATTTTTATACCAGCTTAAATACTCAATATTTTCACAATATATTGACAATCCAGTTCATAAAACAACCCCTAATATCTAAAACAACAATACCCAGAAAATCTAGGAGTTACAATTCATGAACTCACAGGTAAACATGCCTTGAAACCCTCTGAAAATGGTTGCCAGGAAGAAGTGTACAGCAAAATATACACCTCTTTGAATTACAAATGATCATACTCGGACCCAAGCCAATAAATGCAGGTCTGAAAACTTTATATCAGAAACTGGAATCTTCCACATGGTTGTGTAAATGATTAGCAAAAACAACAAAATCATTCACAACAGATATCTTTGAATTTAGATGATTAATCTCCAAACTCTTGAACAATCTTTGAAGATAATCACTTTCAAATTTGCATAAACTCCATTGAAGCTCAATTGTGACCTCCGTATGAAGCCACCAACACAATTGAAGAGAGGCTACGTTCTCCAAGATTGAATTTACAGCGAAACCCTAGGTTTCTTCCTCAAAGCCAAAGCTTCTTTAGAATAGCCAAAATGTTGAATGACTCTAGAATGAATGATAAGAGCTTTGGTGGATGCTTTATATACTTTTTCCCCAAAAGAGGTAGATCCTCTAGAAGGCTCTTTTAATCATTTAAAAATGATATTTAAATGTGCACTTTATAAATTTAATAAATGCTTTAATAAATGGGCGCTCAAATAATAATAACATTTAATGTACTTTAAGTGACCTTTTTGAGGGTCATGGCCCCATTTGGACATAAAGTAACTTTATAATTGCACTTTATAAATAATTATCAATAAAGTAATCACTTTATTAATAATTAAAATAACATAACTCCACAAATAATCATTATTTCTTAATTTCGTATGATCCCGGGAGTTCATCACTGTGTCCACCATGCATTCAACTACCTTACTAAAAATAGTAAGGGTCCCTCTAATCCACCACACTAGCCTACGAGGGTCAAATAATCGGCTAATCTACCAAAAATGAGAACAATCCAAAAAAGGGACATTACAGTCCGCCCTTCCTAAAATTGTTTGTCCCCAAGCAATCTCAATTGCAAGAGAACACCTTTCCACTTAGATTCCAAGGGAAGTGTTGTGTAATGTCCCTCATATCATCAACCAGCTCCTTGTTGTGACCTTTTTCACACATCGCCCCATTGCAAATGGGGACCCCCTAATTTTTATTTCGTTCCGAACTTTTGGCTTGATTTTAGTTTGTTTTGTCGTTGTCTCTCTTTTCTACTGTCTGTCTTTCCGGGATTTCTCCGCCATTGAGTTTAAACGTGAAATTTTGGCCAAGTCTGAAAATTAGGGTTTCATCTTTCCTGGTCAGTCCGAGGTCGAATGAAGTGAATAAATTGAAAATAAAGACTAACACTGTTGTCAGTATGCTTCCAACAAGCTTCCACCAAAATTTCATCAAATTCTGAGTACTCACTATTTTTAGTAAGTGTGAAATTCAGAGCATTTTCTCGACACTTTTGAAGTTTTAATTGTCACACTACATTGAGCCCATCAAAGTTTGATGGTTTGCGAGACCTTTGCCATGAGCGCAGCATGCAAAATGAACAACTTTGATTGACGCCGAGAGTTGTTTTAGGGTTTGCATATCGGGAGTTTTCTTTGCATATACTTTTCTTCATATAATTGAGTTTTCGAAACGGTGATAAACATGCAAAGCAGGATAATCACTTATTCAAGAACTTACTATTTTTAGCAGATGCATCCCGGCAGTTGCCTCCCAGCACTTCAGAATCACGAGCTGATCGCAATGCAACAGAAACGAGGACAAACGAAGATCATTTGATATGCATAAGGCAAATTAAAGTTTCGGCTTTGGGGCACGAAAAGAGAGGGTAAAAAGGCGGTGCCCCGAAGGCGGTGCTTCAAACCACGCGATCAGCATCCTTGACCATTTGCTAGTAAATTTGAAGACAAGCGAAGCACTTACTATTTATAGTAAGTCATTTTGGAAACAGGCTAAAAATAGCAAATCAGTTGCATGCACCGATGTCGGCAGACAGGTCACGTGGTGAGGAGCACCTCTTTCAAATTTCAAATCAAACGGAGATGTGGAGGTATCAGAAGCAGGCAGTTACTATAAATAGCAAACCACCTTCAGAAATGGGCTAAAAATAGTAGGCCAACCCAAAATAGCAGTGTCAACAGGCTGACGGAGTCATGAAGATCCAGTGTTCAAAATTTCAAAGCAATCTGATCTTCTTAAGTATGAAAATCAAGGGACTTACTATTTATAGTAAAGCATAGAGAAGTAGGCAGAAAGAAAGAAAAACGCCTAAGTGTTGAAAATATCCTTCACCACCCCTGAAATGCGCCCAAGGAAGAAGAAGCTGGCAGAGGCTGAGAAAATTCTAAGTGATGACTCTTATCCTGTAGCTTACCTCAAATGCTATTCACGACTGGTCTAGTAAATTAAAAACTTTCCAATTTTCACTCAAAACATGTAAAGTAACATATAACAAGATATTACAATAAATTCTATTGCTGCTGATGATAAACATATGAATAAATACTTCTCAGCGAATTTCATTTTCATTGCAAATACTCGTCGGAGTTTAAAAGATAAAGTTACATACATAGCTCGTAGCTTTTAATAAATGAAAGGTCCGAGGAATCGATCCTTTCAAATCTTGTTTGCATCGGCCTTTCGGCGTGGAGAGGCTTGCATCACTGGTAACTTTTCCGTAACCACGGACTTATAATGCGGTCCCGCGATCAAACTTTCCGTGAGCGGCCTCGCCGAAGAAGGGTGGTGAGGTATCCTTTAACGATTATAGCGAGCATAGTGATGTGTCCCTGTACTTCAGAACCTTGCTATTTCACAATCTCGATCTAGTACTCGGGATCACAATGAGCCCGGCGATTGTAGAGTACAAACTATCCGCCACGTGGATGTGGTACCTTTCACTACTTTGGCCCAAAAGTATTCTCATTCGATGCCAGACGAGGTCATCTATCATAAACACTATTCGGGGCCGATTTGACAAAACTGCCCTCTATGCATGAGGTTCCTTCAATGGGTGAATCCGTCAACCCAGACATCCTACAATCATACGAACCTACTAGAAATGAAAGCAGTATTCAAGAGTCTTGTATCAATTCCTCCTAACTAGGAATTCTTTATCCTAGGAGTACTAAACTTGTCTCAGTTATCCTAATAACTTAAGCTAAAAGACTTCACTTGATTCTGCCATCATTTCGATCCTAGTAGATAAATATTACGTCTACGTATTCCCACATATAGAGATCATACACAACATGCAAAAACCATTTAAAATGCAAACAAATCCTTCTCTTTTATCTTTTCCATTATTTCGTTCTAATGCAAGAGAAACATTCTAATCCCTTAAGCTTTTTACTCCTATATTCCCTTTTTCACAATTCCCCTAATCATTGAATCCGTATATACTCCTTATATGCAAAACACACACTAATGCAAATAGGTATACGCTTCAGTAAACTTGTATAACCATACCTTAAAGTAGTTTACTTACATGGTGTAAAAGAGATCTACTTCTTTGTTTATCTTAACTAAAATATTGAACTCAATGCAATTTCCCTAACTATGCCCATTCAGTAAACATACAAGAAATACATTCAAGATCATGAAAGAAGAAACAGCATGCCTGGTTTATATCTTTCTTTTTAGAGGATGAACTTGATTACGTTTGCAGCACTTCAGACCTCGAACAAAAGACTTCCAGCACTCTCAGACCAGTCTCAAAATCTTCCTCAGAAATTAATCCCTTACTACAGCTGTAATTCACAAATACCACACTCTGAACTCAAAATGATTTAATTCACTGTGACTGGTAATTTGCTGGTAATAACTCACTGTATTTGTCAAACTCAGCAATGCAGTAAACTCAAGCAATATAATGAAATGGATATGGAATAAAATTACAAATCTCAGATTGCTCAATGTGCGTATTCACAATGAATGGAAGGGTGTCTTATATAGGGCCCGAATTGCAACTGTTTTCCCTTTTAGAAGGCATGCAGATTGACAGCAAAGTGTCCAGAAATAGACAAAATGGTACATGGCGGATTTCTAAACTGTTAATCATCAAAATGGTGGTGAATCGACTTCTTTTAGAGCCAGCAAACCATGAATAATTCGACTTAGAAAGGTTAAACGCCACCTACAGGAATTCATCTAAATTCGGCGCCCATGAGGAAATGACTCACCATTTGCGAATTGGTCAAGGCACGACTTCTTACAGCTCATCCCTTCTCTTGTTGCGTCGCCCATTTTCCAGTTAGGTTTTGAATTTTTCTTCCTTCATTTCTGCGTTTTCCTTCATCCGCCATTACACGGGAAAAGCATTCTTCAGATTTTTGCCTTTTAAAATTATATTTCGACTTTACCCTATGAAGTATTTTATATTTCAAAAGTTTAATTCTCTCATTATTTCGATTTCCCATAGTTCAAAACAAAATATTTAATTCTCAATGTTTCGATTTTCTATTTAAATCAAATCAAACATTTCTAAATTCATTAATAAAGATTTTACTATGTAAGGTGATTACAATTTTACCCACGGTAATATAAGATTCATAAATTTATTTAACTTAATATATATATTTGTAAATATATATTTATATATATCTTTATTGTAGATTTATATATTTGAATATATATATATGCGTTGATATATTTAAATATTAATATTTAAATATATTAACGATTATACTTATATATATTTCCAAGTAAAACTACAATTTTAATATTTATATTTATATATTATTAAATATATATATATATATATATATATATATATTTTATTTACATATCAGTGTATTTACACTTATACATGTTAGTATTTGTATATGTAAATTCCTGGGCAATATTAAATAATATATTTAATATCACTATCCATAGGCAATTGAGAACGTGGGTATGTTTATTTACGTATATCACAACACGTAAATGTATGTATATCATGTTGATACGTACGTATGGGCATATCCATCTGCCGAACATACGTATGTATTGACATGTATATACATACTTACTTGACCTATTAACATATATCATTCACGTTTTCCATATCATGGTCAAAGCACAATAAGTCAAACAAACGAGTAATCATCACTTTTCAAAGCATAAAGAAGTAAACTAGACTCCGAAAGCCTATGGATGACTTACCGTTATCTCGACAAACAGACTTGGCTTACTCAATTTATAGTATGTGTGTGTATGCTCAATTTGGTATTCGTTACTGTTTACCCGACCAAGTTCCTCCCCGAATGATGTCTCTCCTCTGTCCGGAGGATCAGTCTTCGTACCTGCACATCATGACATGACACCGGCAGTCATATGCTCATAACAAGGTAAAAACATCTCACAAGTTAGAATAACATTATTCCATAATTGTTTGCAATATTTAATCAAGACAAAATCATTTAGAAGTAACAATCAAATGAAACCATCATTTAAACATAACTCAATCATTTATTAACAAGATCAACCATGTTTTATTCATCATCAAGATTCACACATTACATTCAATGGCCCTATACAATAGTAGCTATAATATCGGGATGTAACAAATGCGCCCTCATCCAATTGGTAGGTGATAAAAATTGCTAAGTGTTGAAAATATCCTGCAAGCACCCCTAAATGCGCCCTCATCTCCAGCTGGAAGTCAAAGGAAAGTCAAAGTTTTTCATCCTGCAGCCATAGCTAAATGCACCCAACTCAAGGTAGTGGCATAAAAAAATTCTAAGTATAAACTTCATCCTCCTGCCTAGCTAAAATGCGCCCAAGGAAGAGCTCAAGCCAAACATGAAAATTCTCTAAGTGTCAAGTTCATCCTCCACCATAGGTGAAATGCGCCCTCAAGGTATTGGAAGCATAAAAAATTTCTTAGTGAGGATATCCTCCACCCCCTTTGAAATGCGCCAAGTTTAAGAATAAGTCAAAGGTGGTCAAGGCGTGGTAAATTTTCATCCTCTATCACCTAGCAAATGCGCCCAGCCACTAGCATGTTCAAATGCACCCATGCTTGAGAAGCTAGGGAAGAAAGTCAACAAGTCAAAGTTGGGCGTAGGAAACTTCATCCACCTCCCATGCTTGAATGCGCCCAAATGATGGCATGTAAGGACAAAATAGGGGAGCTCAAAGGCCACAAGGTGGCGTTGAATGTGTTTCATCCCTCATGACCTCCAAATGCGCCCATGTTTTAAGCTTCATCCACCTCACTATGTGAAATGCGCCCACCTCTCAAGGAGGTCAAAAAAGTCAACAAATTTCATCCTTCATGAGGTGCAAAATGCGCCCAAAACAGAGCATGTGAAGACAAAAGTTTTTAAGTTTCCTTGACCCCACCACATATGCGCCTAAGGAAAAGATAACGCCTATGTGGCATATGAGATTTTTCTAAGTGTTGGAAATTCTTGTTGACTCCCTTGAATGCGCCTAACTTGAAGAGAGGCATGGATAAAGTTGATAAGTGTTTGAAAATTCCTGCAGCCCCTTGAAATGCGCCCATGCTTAAAGTCAAAGTCCACATGAGCATCTTAAACGCGCCATGAAGACAAGGTAAAGTAGAGTGGAAGGAAAGGTGATGCTAGGCGTTGAAAGTTAAAATGCCCTCCTCAAACATAAAATGCGCCCAGGGGGAGATTAAAGTTTGCTAGGTGTTGAAAATGTCCTTCATGAAGTGAGATATGCGCCTAAGGTAAAGTGTAAAAGGTGGACGGATTTAAAGAGTGCCAAGGCGTTGAAGACTCTTAATATCCTCTTGGAGTGCTAAAGGCGCCTAAAATAATAGAAGTGTGAAGTAAAATGCATAAGCTGGTGGAAATTAAAACGGAGAATATTGATAAGTAAGATGATAATTGGAAATTTAGTGGTGAATATTGCTAAGCGTTGGAAATTGCTAGGTGATGAATAAAATATAGAGGGCGTTGGAATTTAAAATCCTCCATGATATGTGCTTTCAGGAAAATTTTCTAAGTGAGTTGAAATAAAAAAAAAAATTTCACGGGCAGGATGAAGGAAGTTGAATAAAATTTCTAAGGAAAAATTTGAAGTGCTAAGTGATTTTAAATATTTTTCTAAGTGTTATCAAAATTCCACCTCTCTAGAGGAAAAATGCCTAAGTCTGGTGAAGTGATGAAATTCCTGAAAATTGAATGAGTTTGCCGGAATGAAGTCAGAATGCCAACTGCATAGAAATAAAAATTTCTCAAGTCAGAGCAATGGGACAACTCACAGGAATGAAGAGCAGGAATAAATTTGATGTGGAATTATTTTTCAAAGGTTCAAAATTCAAGAAAACTAAATGAACCCGTTCGTTGTGTACCCATGAGTTCATCGCGTTTTGGAGGAAATTTTCTTCTGGGTATTGAAGATTGTCAACGAGGAATGGATTTTAGTGTCTCCTACAGTTCGCCAAGGCTTTCAGGATGGATATTTTTGATTGGCACTCAAATAATGAATTTCCTAAGGGAAATTTAAAAAATTTCTAAGGCATGGAATAAAATGTGTTGTTGACATAAAAGTTCCTTGGCAGATGAATTTGAAGATGATCGCCTAGATGATTTTTGATCGAGTTCCTGATGAAAGCTTTTCTTTCTCGAGCCTAAGTTGGATGAAATACCAGAGTGAAGTGCCGAGCAGAAGACAAGATGGGTTGAAAATTTGGCTAAGGCATGAAGAATTTGAAGGCAAAAGTCGGCTAGTGAAGGCGATGAACGCTTGGAAGTTAGAGCGTGAAAATCAGGTAAGTAAGTTGAATTTATATTATGAAGTGTTCTAATGCTCTTCTCCTTGCTTGTTTTGCAGGAGGAACGTCGAGGCCGGGCGGTGATGACTTAAGTGATGAAGCAAATACTCCAAGACTACATTTCAACCTTGAAGGAAGAAAGTTGCGAAAAATGGCTAAGTGTTGGGACTTAGTGACAAAGAAGGGGCGTTTTCAAAACTCAAGATGGAGAAAAGAGTGGAAGTTCGAGCAAGGTTGAAGAACAACGTCAAGAAGAAGATCAAGAGCAGCTGAACTCCAGATTCTATCAAATTTTATTATCTAAGGAGGCAATCTTAGAGACTCTTTTACCCTCCTCCAAGCGATCAACAGAATTGGCTGAACGCAAACAACAGAGCAGTGTGAACGCATTTCAAGGCTGGAATCTTCTAGAAGATGGTGGCCATTAATTTCTCATTTATTGCCCCACTTTCCATTATGGCGGTTTTTAGGGCGAATCTTGTTTAGGGCTGAGGTGGCACAATCTGGGCCATCTAGTCGATTGTAATATGAGCCGTCCGTTGGACTTGGCCAACTATAAAAGGGGGAGTCCCCCTCATTTGTATCTCATTAGAAGTTAGACATAGAAGTAGAAGTTAGACAGTAGAGAGTAGAGGGACAACTTAGAAGTAGCTTAGTATAGATTGATAGTGTAGTTTGAAGAAGAGGAAAGTTTTCCCTTTGAAAACTTTGTAAGAAATTGTTGTGAACACTCTCTCAATAAAAGAGTTTTTCATTGATGGTGAATTTCGTCTTTGTTGTGAGTAGCTAGCAAGGTTTCTTCGTCCTTCTGATTCAGATGGTAGCATAAAATAGTTCAAAATAGTATAATTTTCATTCCATGCAAGTAGGTGTTAGCTGTGAAATGTGGTGTTTGATCTAAGCAACTTCGTCTATCCATACCACTAGTGTATTTGTTGATGGTGAATGCGCCTTGTGTGGTCAACTGGAAACGTTTGGGCCTAACTTTAATCACAATTTGAATGGTGGTATGCGTCGTTGTGATGGTATCTTCATGTCAAATGGTGGTTTGAACATCTTTAGTCATCTCCCCTGAAGATTGCACCGACTCCGTGGAAGCTGTCTGAGGTGAGGCAAAGCAAAGTTTGGTTGAAGTTTGCTGAAGTTGAGCTCCATATCCCACACTTAGAATAGATTTAGACTCTCTAAACCCTGCAACCACTTTAAATTCAGTACTTTCTGGTTTGAATAGGAAACTTGTGCTTCATTGATAAATATGTCCAATTGGGAGACCCCCTTCCTCTACTGTTGAGCAATTCCGTAAGTCCCCTTGAAATACCAGCAAATCACATTGAGCCAACTGAGCCTATTCACATTAAAAGAACCTTGGAGTTGAACGCATGAACTTTCTTGCAATCTTAGCATGCGGAATACTTTGATCAAGAGAGAATAGGGTAGCCGTTGGCGACTTTATTCTGCGTTGGTGCGGTCACGAAAAACACATCAACACTCCTGTAACACCAACAACTGAACAACTAACGAAACATGATGAACCATGTCAACCTCAACATCAGGTGTCACAGAAGTGTAAAGCTCAAGAGGAAGCAACTCAGAATGCTGACAAAGTTTGCTTCCCATATCTGCGCAAGGTAAGATATCATACAAACTGTCCTCCATGTGCGCATCAAAATTGTGCATCTGAAACAAATCATGTACATGAGGATCAAAAGTGAAACTGCAAGCAATCCACATCATGTACACATAACAATACTCCCCAGTAAAACCTGACTGGAACCCTGATGCACACGAAGGATCCCTTAGCATACTGAAGAGTGTCCAACAAAATTTTCTTGGATCCCAAATCCAGAATGGAAGCCTGCCATGTCTGATATCCTCCGACTTCCTCTGCGCAAATCTCATCTCAACTTCACCATATTGAAAATGGTGAAGCAACCTGTTGGGACCCATCCAAACTATAGTGCGAACCCTGTCACCACCGGAATCCCAATACAATCTGAACTCACATCCATCTGTCATATGGAGATAAGAACATCTGGAAGCATTTGCTACACCACATCTCTCTCTATCCCCTACTAAACTCTCATGGATGTGATAACTAACTAGACCATCATGCCCACTAAATAACTTATGCGCACTAGGATTGTGCATTGAACCAACAATAGTCCCGATGTCATGTACCTCAAGAGAATGAACCTCATGAGGAAGCAACTCTGAGCACATAAATGATTTGCTTCCCTCAACTGGGCAAGGAGAATCATCATACCAACAATCTATCTCATGCACACAAGAATTGTGCATCGAATACAAATCATGTATAAGTGGATCAAAGACAAAACTGTAAGCACTCCTCACCGTGTACACATTGTTTAACTCCTCTGTGAGCCCTATTTGAAATCCCAATGCACTAGAAAGATCCAAAACACTGTGATAATCGCCCAAGTACTAGTGTCAGGGGGGAGATCAACATCTAACTCGAAGACTGGATTATCATAAACCAATCCTGCCTCGGACTCAAATAATGGATTATTCACAAACTGCACAACCACTCGACGTTGATCTGAATCACCCATCTCCCAACCCCTAGAACAATGAATTGAATCGAACTCCTGAATTGGCTCACGCTCCTCCTCCTGAACAACCTCCTTCTCTCTTCTTGCGCCCTTCTCTCTACTAAGAGAGATAGAACGCAAACTCCCATCATCATGTGAGCCATTAGCTCTACACACTTTCACAATGGAGGTGCTGCTGTCATCTACCACTCAGGATGGCTCCAATGACATGGAAGAACTTTTTGATTGGACATAATCATTGCCCACTTCTTCCCCATCACCAACAAGTAAATCTTCTAAGGTCTGATTTGCAAAATTAGACTTGTTGTGACTTTAATCCTCATCACAAAATTCATTTTCGACTCCCAAATCTTGAGTATCAATGTTAGGGAACTCCACACATCCATCATCCTCACGAGGAATGGCTTCCATCTCATGAGTAAGCTCGGCATTATGACTGCTGTTATAAAACAGAAAATCAGGAGCAACATCACACTTATCTGTAGTGTCCTCAAGGAGCTCAACCAAAACTTCATCCTTTGCTAACTGTCCATTGCCAAGTGCTGGTTCTAAAGGTGTCTTCAAAGGAAAATTAACTGTATCCTGTGCCATAATTTCTATCTCATGGCTGCAATGTAAATCAGCATGTGTATAATTCTCCCTTACCTCATTATCCATGCATTGGTGGTTAGGCCCCCGATAACCTTTGCAAGTGAAGCATAGACCTTGCCTTCTCATTTCATTCTTGTTCATTATGGGAGTTCATGTAACCTGATCGTTGAGTTTAGATGTAGAACCACCTTCATAATCTGATTTAGTAGTTCTACCATACCTGCTCACACAATGCCCATGACTGAATATTTTCCCTTTAGATGAAATTTTCTCCTTATACACCCTCCACAATACTTTACCAACCCAATCTTTTTTGGCCTCAATATGAAAACAAAGTTCAAAAAATTATCAGGAGAACGTGAGACCGGTGCTCACTGCTGCAAGGATTTCTCTTGATTTATAGGTCTGATTTTTGTTTGTGATCTGCTGTCTTGTTTTCTCTTCTCGTTTTTGTATTTTTTTGGAAGTTTGATGCTAATGATACTATCGATTCTATTACAATATGCATACAAGAACTCAAAGAAAACTAAACTTCAATGAAACATTTTAGGAGATACTCAATATGATAATAAAGACATTCTTCATTACATGAGTAAGTGCTTTAATGACATAGCTTTCATATATTTCGAATAAGACACCAATTTTACATACATAGATAAACTTTCAGCCAAGATGCGCAGTGAACAGTACTTGCTACAGTACCCGCGCCCAATAAAATGCACATACAAGCTTACTTACAACATTCTCCCACCGTATTTTTGTTGAAAAGGCTTCTAATGAAGGAGGCGCCCACTTTAGAAGAAAGAGCAGCAACAAAAAGGAGGCGTTTTTCTTTGCTTGATGAGATAAAACCCTCTCACAAAGGCGGCTGGCTGTAGATGAATATTTCAGCTTCAAAACCTTCACAAAATTGCTATAACACTTCCAAGATGGCAAAGGAACTTCAAACAACGATTACCCAACCAAAAGATGTCTTCAAACCCTCCAAAACAGCAAAATAGAGCTCCCACGAATCATACAAATTCTGACCTGCCTCTTTAAAGTGGTATTTCACACCATCAAGAGCACAATTTTTGAAGAAACGAAGCCCAACCAGACTTCCCCACTGCTGAAAGTAGAAACCCTAGTTTTCTCCTTCCACACTCTCCACACTTCAAGCTTCAAACAAGTCAAATAATTCATAACATGAGAAGTTCGAACTTCTCAAGTCCCTTTTATAATTTTAGCTTGAAAACACTATTCATTAAAAAGTTACTATTCACTTAAGTTGTTGCTTTTTTTCCACTTTAGTGATGAATAGTAACAGCAAAATAGAATTCAACCCCAAGAACTAATAGGCACATGGCCCCCAAAGTCTGGAAAGGTGAAACGATGATGAAGATCAATATTTCAAGCTCCCGTAACACGCCAAACGTGCAATTCCACCATGTCACCAAACTCCAGATACCAAATAAGCAAATTTCCGACCAGGTGCCCGGACAGGTGACCCTCTAACCAGAACCCTTAGCCTACGAGGGTCGATGTAATAGGCTAAACCACTGAGTCTCGAAAGGTTAAATAGAAGGGGACATTACAAGGACTGCTTTAAAATCATCTGGCATATTCTGATAGTTCTCAAAGAGTTGAGGAGCTTCCTGTTCATAACTTTCCCTCATCTTGATGGCATCTTGTTTGATCTTTTCCCTAGATTTCCCTACAATATTGTAGTAACCCATAACTAAAACTTATGAGTGCTGGTCACCCAAATGATGCAATGTGAGCTATCTGAATATTTAATTCAAACCCCAATAGGATGGCAGGAAACCACTTTGATACCACTGTAATGTCCCACCCCTAGTAGGATATTTAATTTTCAAATTTCTGTCTGTCTGTTTACTTGTGGTTTTCTGATATATTTGCAATGTTTGATACAACAATATAATGCAGCAAAACAGGAGATGTTGCAATAATAAATTTTTAACTCAAAACTAAAATTGCATTGGGAAAACACGGCTGAAAATTCCAGATTTTTATACAAGCTTAAATACTCAATATTTTCACAATATAATGATAACCTAGTTCATAAAACAACCCCTAATATCTAAAACAACAATACCCAGAAAATGTAGGAGTTATAATTGATGAAATCATAGGTAAACATGCCTTGAAACCCTTTGAAAATGATTGTCAGGAAGAAGTGTAAAGTTTGCAGCAGTCATATAGCAGAATAGACACCTCTTTGAATTACAATTGATCATACTCAGACCCAACCCAATAAATGCATGTCTGAAAAATTTATACAGCAAACTGGAATCCTCCACATGGTTGTGTAAATGATTAGCAGTAGCAATAGAATCATTTACAACAAATATCTTTGAATTTAGATGATTAATCTCCAAACCCTTGAACAATCTTTGAAAATAATCACTTTCAGATTTGCACAAACTCCATTGAAGCTCAATTGTGACCTCCGTATGAAGCCACCAGCACAATTGAAGAGAGGCTATGTTCTCCAAGATTGAATTTACAACGAAACCCTAGGTTTCTTCCTCAAAGCCAAAGCTTCTTTAGAATAGACAAAATGTTGAATGACTCCAAAATGAATGATAAGAGTTTTGGTGGATGCTTTATATACTTTTTCCCCAAAAGAGGTCGATCCTCTAGAAGGCTCTTTTAATCATTTAAAAATGATATTTAAATGTGCACTTTATAACTTTAATAAATGCTTCAATAAATGGGCTCAAATAATAATAACATTTAATGTACTTTAAGAGATCATTTTGAGGGTCATGGCCACATTGGACATAAAGTAACTTTATAATTGCACTTTATAAATAATTATTAATAAAGTAATCACTTTATTAATAATTAAAATAACATAACTCCACAAATAATCATTATTTCTTAATTTTGTCTAATCCTGGGAGTTAACCACTATATCCACTATGCATCCAACTGCCTTACTAAAAATAGTAAGGGTCCCTCTCTAACATCCACTGACTTACTATATAGTAAGTCCCTCAAAATGGAACCAGAAACCCCTGAATATCAATGTCTCAAAACATATGAAGGATCTGGGGAGATTAACACTTACAATTGCCACTTGAAGAGCTTCATAACGCCCAAACTGGACCCTCTAATCCACCACACTAGCCTATGAGGGTCAAATAATAGGCTAATCTACCAAAATCAAGAACAAGCCAAAAAGGAGACATTACAACTCTCCAAGAAAATTGGACTTTCCAAGAATGTTGGAATGGATCAAAAAAGGGGCACATTACAATTGTTCAATGCAATGCATTTAGTTAGTAGTATTT
Organism: Sequoia sempervirens; assembly: GCA_007258455.2. NCBI lineage: Eukaryota > Viridiplantae > Streptophyta > Pinopsida > Cupressales > Cupressaceae > Sequoia > Sequoia sempervirens. The sequence continues at coordinate 192,138 of VDFB02291096.1, forward strand.
CAAAGTTATAGTTGTTATTTTCCTTATACATATTTTACTAACTAATTTTCCTAGTACTATATATATCCTTGCCACACTCCTCCCCCCTTCCCCTTCCCCTTCCCCTTCCCCTTCCCCCACTATCCCCAAGCCTATGCCCTTGGTCCTCTTGTTCCCCATTCAAAGACTCCATGGAACTGTGAATATGCATGAGACACTATTGAATGACAATTTTAGTAGAGCTTCACCAAATTCATAACAATGGGGTTTATATAGGTGTTCATCCCCACTGCCAACTAAAATCTATTCTAGGATTTCTTTAAAGTAGCTTTAATCCATTCTAGCCTTAATCTATACTTAGCACATGCTTTTCTTTAAAGCTAGGTAATATTCTTATCATGCTTTTCTTTAAAGCTAGGTAATATTCTTATCTTGATATCCCTAAATACAATCTGCACTCAAATTACATCCTTGTAGGGTCATTATCCTATCTTTACACTTTTTTCTATTTCTAGCACAACTATCTCTACTCTAAAGTTGGCACTATATTTATACATTAAAATCATTACAATTCCAGCCCCAACAATTACCATGTTTAAAAGATGCTTGAAAACAAAGATAAGAAATATCACAACAAATTTAGGAGATAACGACACTTTCTCTATTCTTTCTCCCTTCCCTGCAAGATTCAATATTGAAATCTGGATAAGGAAATAAAACTGAAAAAAATTAAAATTTAAGAACCCTTCAAACTTGAATCAAAGATGATATCAGAAAGGGATTTAATCAATATCGCAGTACCTGATATATAAAATAAGATAGCAGGCATAAAATTTCAGCAATGAATGCAACCAAAACTGCTATCAGTTTGGCAGAAGAAGAGTGAAAAAATTGTGGGATTTGTACAATGAAAAAAGGTATAATTGATGCCAACATAATTCGAGAGGCTGTACAGGTTGATTCGTCTGTAGAAATACCTGACCCTGAAAAAGAGAAAGCAAGTTTAAAAGCTGGATTAATAATATATTTCATATTTTCATCCCATAGAAGTTCCATTATTTTAGGCCAACACTTCTGAGCTTTTCAATGGAAATAAATTTTTCATTAAAAATGGATCAATTTACACAGCTAAAGACTTGAACACGAGAAATAAAAAATCCTGACATAGACAGGAAGTCTTGAAAATCAGAGAAAAAAAATAAATCCTCAATACATAAGCGGTCATAAGATAGGCAGAAATGAAAATGACCCTTAAGATTAATACAAATAGAAGGACCAATGGTATAGATAGTCACTAAAATAGTAAAACCCAATATGGTCTAATGTTTTTCAACCATCTCATCTTCTCAGGGGGTTTCTTTTTCTTTCAAATAAATACAAAATCATTGAACTACTGTATGCATAATGACAAAAGGAGTATTATCTTCACAAGTTCCAAAGAGACAGTCTTCTCTTACCGGCAGTATCTTTGAAATGTTTGTCTTTGGTAGAAAGGTTTATTTAGAATGACCATGGCAGAGTGTACCTTAATTCATGGAGTGGATCAAAAGAACCAAAGATTGAAGATTAAGTAAAGTACTATCAGGATTAACTAATCATTCATTTGTCTTTCAGTTCAGACTCAGAGTGTACTGCATTAGAGCCCACAACTTTGTATGGGAATATAAGGAATGTGAAACATGTTGGCAGGTCCAAAGGGTATTAAAAATGAGCTGCAAGTGCACAAGTTTTCCAGAGACATGATTTACGCATTTTCAAAGAGGTGAACATAAGCGTCCTCAGCAGCACTACAAACTGCAAGATCAATCACAGTTGTGAAACCAACCTAATCAATGAAAGCAATGATATAGACACAAGGGAAGATTCTATATTTTTACACGCACAGAAAATCCTTAATCTGGAAATTGCTCAAATAAAAAATAGTTGGCAGCTGACAGTTAGTGATGGATGTCCTGTGCATGGTTTCTGTACCATGCTCAGGATACTAGATTGGCTAAGTGCTAATAGATATCATGAAAGTACCACGTGAGATCAATGGTTATTATAAGTTCTAATCTATCTTTCTTGTCAGAAAGTGTGTATGAAGCCTGTTGTTACACCCCGATTGCATAGTTACTACTGCATAGGAAGTACATTGTAAATGTTTGAATCTTTCTGATAAATAAAACAAATTGTTCTTGTGATCAACTAAATGTGTCCTAATGATTGTCTCATTTATCTGATACTTCTATTGATGTAATTCTTGAATGAAAGTAGCATATAAAGTTATGGAATAATGTTGTTCTAACTTTCTACGATGTTTTATGTATATTGCCTTGTTTTGAGCAAATGACTTCCGTTGTCGTGTCATGATGTGCAGGAAACGAGTTTATACCTCCAGGCAGAGGAGAGATATCACTCGGGGAGGAACTTGGTCGGGTAAATAGTAACGAGTACCAATTGGACATACACACACATATTATAGATTGAGTAAGCAAAGTCATTGTTGAGTTAAGGGTAAGTCATCCGTAGGCTTGTTTAGTACCATTAGGAGTCGTATCTACTTCTGAATGTGTGAATAAGTGATGCTTGCCAGTATAATCTTATGTGGAATAATGTTTCTAGTTAGAGGTGGGCATGTGTATATGTATATATACATATAAATACGGTATGTACAAGTGTCCATAAGTATATTCATGTCGATACAACGTATGAGAGCAGATGGATATGCCATACGTGTGCATCGATATAAATGTATTTATGAATACGTATACATAAAGGAGATATACAAGTAAATATACATGTATACATACCCACAACTAACCTGTTGTATACATGTGAATATGAATATATATTATGATGATATTACCTCGGAATTTACATATACATGAGTACGTATAGTGAAAGTATGTTGACTGGCTCGCAGTATACGTACGTATAATTTAAAATGTATATGTATATACATGTATATATGTAAAGGTAAATATATTTATATATTTAATATTATATTAAGTATGTATATAATATAGTCTTTACAAAATATAAATATGTATAAGAGATTATTTAAATTATTAAATTTAAATAATTATACATAAATGTATAATGTAAATTAAAACTATATTATATAAATATTTTAATATAATAAAATATATATAGATATATTTTATAAAATAGAATTGAAAATCAAATGAAGTTTAAACTAACATTTTTATGTAATATTCATTAAGTGTTGAAATTAAATCACGAATTTGAAACATGAGGCGTTTTTCTCAAAAATGAATATTTCATTTAAAAGTCTAAATCAAATTACTATGACTTCAAAATTAAATCGAATATTGTTATCACCATTTTTCCAAGATCCAAATATTTCTTTTGAAACTATATTGAAACTATGAAGTAGAAAATAAAGAAGAAATAAGAACTTCTCGTGAAAATGGCGCATGAAGAATCGCGCAACCATGACAGGGTAACAGAACGCGGCTAAAAGGAAGTTGTTTGCAACCAGGGAAATGGAGATGTGGACACCATCTGACCTGGGATTTAGTCTTGCATTAAACCGTCACTTATCCCTACCTGTTGAATCGCGCCAATACCAGAAGGTGTCGCAATTTTATGAATTGGTCATGTGCAAAATAAATTTACCTCATTGCTGTCAGCAAATGGAAGTCAAAATCTTCTCTATAGGGTGACACATTTCTCATTTGAATCATTCCAAACCTCGTTGGCAACTTAGACGCCATGGAAAGAGGAATTGGTTAAATCTTGAATCACTATATAAAGCCTGCAAGGCTCATTCTTCAAACACGAAATTTAGAAGCTGCAAGTTTATTTCTGTTTTCATCAAGAGAGTTTATTTTGTGAAGAGTGCAATATTAGGCTGAGAGTGAGTTTCTCTTTGTTGTGAGTTTATACTGTTCTACTGTGAAGATTTTCAACAATTCTGGAAATCAGTAATTACTTGGCAGAGAAGTTGTTTCTGTCAATTGTCATCTCTTTGAGTAGCAAGTTGAGTTCATCTTCAGCTGGATATCCTTTGACTGGAAGTTGAAGGAGAAGCAATTTTCTACTAGAGCAGCAACTGTGGGAAGCTAATAACAGGCATGTTATTTCTTTTATGTTGCCCTATTTTGCTGCTTGATAATCAGAAGTTAGTCTGTTAATAATAGGTTGGGAGTGAAGACTGTTTTGATTGGTATATTATGAATTGAAAATCTATAGAATGATGTCATCTATAAATAGATAATCTGTGAAAAAGAAATACAAATACATGTTGTATACTATTAGTTTTGCATTTAATAGTAGATGGATTTACTGATGCATTGAAGATTTAATGGCATTATTTGTATTGACTCCATATATGGAGTGTATGCTTGTGCATAGCTATTTAATATTAGGTATGGTTTGAGGGCATTTAATAAGTTACAGGTTACAACTAGTTATAAGTTAACTTAGTCAAGTTAATGAAGCTCCTAGGATGAGAATGTCCAGTATAAGGGAGATAGTTGTAGGTACTTGTTATAATGATCTCCGTTCTAGTAGTTAGTTTGTTGTAGGAAGTCTAGGGTACGGACTACCCTGATAGACCAACCTACGCGTAGGGTAAGAAAGCCTCAAGTCAAGTTGAACCTGGCTAGTGTATGTGAAAAATGACCTACGTTCTTCATTGAATATAAACACTTTGGCCAAAGTAGTGTAAGGAACCATTTAGTTATAGTACTACACTGTCAGTTCACCGTGATCCTGAAATACATCCTAGTTCGAGAGTTGTCGATTGCATAGAATCTAGCTATGTAGCATCACAACACTATGTCCAGTTGGTAGTCGTTAAAGGATACCCCACCAATCTCTTCTTCGAAGGGAGGGCCGTTCATTGTAAAATGATCGTGTGGGGGACCACATTATAAGTCCGTGGTTGGCGGAAAAACACCCGAGTGATGTTTCTCCTCCTCAACAACCGACCGATGATCCAAGACTTGACAGGACAAACTCCTGGACCTTCTTACTTCTATTGGTGCCAAAAGCCTTCGGGCTATGTATGTATATCATTCTTCTGTACTTTGTAATTTCTTTTGAAATGAAATAGTTAAGGTTGCAAATAGTTGTATCATGTTTATGTATTTAAAAGGAAATTTTTTATCATTATGGCATTGTTCTTACTTATTGTGGTTGAAATCTAAAGTTTTAAATTTGACATACAAGTTTGGTCGTCACACCTGTTAGAAATAATGAAAGAATGGATGTTGATCTAGCTTCAAGAGCTAAGAAAGGAATAAGTCTTTGATTAAAGGATGTAAGGTTGATTATGATAATTTTCCTCTAAAACTAAATCTACAGGCAATGACTGCAATTATATGACATGGTATTTAAAAAGGATTTGGTAAGGAGAATGTAAATGTTTTGGGAAGTGTTTTGAGTCTGGACAGCAGCAATGGTTATGCAAAAGTGCAGTGTGCTGTTAAGCCTGTGTTGCTTGGGTTTATTTCTCTGAGGCACCTAGTTAGAGCCTTAAACCAACAACACGCTGTATGGAATAAGCTCAGTAAATTGACACCCAAGGCAAAAACAGGGTAAAGAAGTAATACAATTATCAATATACATGCTGTGAACTTTCTATAATATATAATATGACTAGTTTTACAAAAGGACAGAGAAACAGAACAAAACTTTCAAAAAATTTAGACATGATAAAATCAGTATCATGTTTCTTCTTCGGCCAGGACCTGAATTAAAAGCGGGTTGGGGGGATGGGGAGGAAGGGGCTTGGGGGGGTTAACACGTCTTAAAATATATTAATTAATAAATATTTAATAATAAAATAATAATAATAAATATAAAATAAAATAAATAAAGTTAAAATTTAAATTTTAAATTCTGGCACAAATGTTTGGGGCCCTATGAACCTAACTTTAAGATAATATAAAAAGCAGATCTAGACGCCATTTTGGAGATGGAGAATTGATAAGAATTTTGGGAATATTTTTCCTAAGTTGGTTTGCAAAGCAAAACCCCTGGCAAGTCTTCAAGGTTAGAACAAAACACTTAACCTTGTCTTATCAGTTTTCCTCTACGTTGTATCAGTTCCAGTTTTGAAATTCTTTTGTGTTTCCAGCACTAGGTTTACAAGAGGTTGTCAAGAGTTTTCCAACGTCATACCCTTCCAGTTAGACAGGGTTTTGTGAATAGTTTCCATAGGGCAGCAGCTGTGGAGAGTGTAAACAATACTTAGGCAGCACCATTATCATTGTGAGCCAATCTACTGCACTTGGTGCACTGAAGGGGAGCAATCTGCAAATCCTAATCACCATGAATCTCTGCATTAGGGGTGTCCACACTCAAAAATTCAGGTATGTGTGCAGATTGAAGGGAGAGTTGAATGCAGGTCAGATCAAGCGCTCTCATTTGTAGGTTAACAACCTGTTGTGACCTTTTTCACACATCGCCCCATTGCAAATAGGAACCCCCTAATTTTTGCTTCGTTTCGAACTTTTGGCTTGATTTTAGTTTTTTTTCTGGTTGTCTCTCTCTTTTTCTGTCTGTCTTTCTAGGGATGTGCCCATCTGGATTGAAATTTTGGCTAAGTCTAAGAATTAGGGTTTGATTCCTTCACGCCAAATTGAAGTCAAATGAAGTGAATAAATTGAAATTTGAGATTAACTTTGTTGTCAGATGGCTTCGAGCAAGCTCCCAACTAAGTTTCATCAGATTCCGACGACTTACTATTTTTAGTAAGTGTGCAATTCGAGGTGTTCTCTCAACACTTTCGAAGTTTCGATCGTCACATTGTATCTGGAACATGTCAAGCTGCTCGTCTGCAAGTTTTGAGCAGAAACAGACAACTTGTTATTTTTAGCAGTTCTGCCTTCGAGGCCCATTTTAAGGGTTTGCATGTTAAATTTTCAGATGCATGTCTGGAGATTCTTTGTGGGTTTTTCGAGACCTTCGCAGTGATATGACATGCAAAACAGGACAACAGCTTTCAGTGCGCAGCCTCAGAGGCAGATATTAGGGTTTGCATGCAGATTTTCTCAATGCATGTCGGCATAATCTTTCTGGGTTTTCCGAGAGCTTTGTGATGGTGTAACATGCAAAATGAGATAACGACTTTCAGAGTTCAGCCTTCAGAGGCTATTTTTAGGGTTTGCATGTCAAGGTTTTCTTTGCATGTCAGATGATTCTTTATGGGTTTTTCAAGATCTCTCGAGCAGTGTGACATGCAAAATCATCTGACAGCTGGTTGATCACCTTTTCAACCATTTACTATTTTTAGCAAATCCACTCTGGCAGCTCCCTCCCAGCACTTCAGAATCACAAACTGATCGGCATGCAACGGAAACGAGGTCAAACGGAGGTCATTTGATATGCATGCACGTCAAATTAGGGTTTCAAGCTTCGGGACCCTAAATGAGGGCTAAAAAGTCAGAATTTCTGAAAACCGGTGTATCCCACTGCATTTAGCATCTTTCAAGCTATCCACCGGTAAAATTTGAAAGCAATCGGAGCACTTACTATTTATAGTAAGGCATTCCAGAAACTGGCTAAAAATAGTAAATCAGCGTCAGGCACCAGTGTGAACGGGAAAATCACCCGATGAGGACCACGCCATTCAAATTTCAAGTCAAACGGAGTTGTGGAGGTCTCAGAAACAGGCAATTGCTTTAAATAGTAAGCCACCTTCAGAAGCATAGTATTTTTAGCAGGTCAGCTCGAGATGGCAATGTGAACAGACTGACAAGGTCACGAGGATCCTGTGGTTAAAATTTCAAATCAAACAGAGCTACAATGATTCAGTAATCAAGCACTTACTATTTTTAGCAGGTCGGTGCAGAGGAATTAAGGTTTCCTAAATTCAAGGACGGAACATGGCAGTCAAGCAGAAGCAGTATCCAGCCACGATCGACATTCTTCAAGCAATTAGCACACGAAGTTTGAGCACATTCTGAACAGTTACTATTTTTAGCAGGTTACTAAAAATAGCAAGGGCATGCAGGCATCAGGCGTCAACAGCTTAGTCATGTCACGAGGATCAAGGCAAAACGAAAATCAAGCCTTCCGGAGCCCGAAGTCAGCTTGAAATGCAAGAATTGCAAAACTTTCTAAAAATAGCAGGGTTAGGGTAAGCTAAAGACATCATGAACAATCAGAAGAATCACCTCGAGTCTAGAAATGAGCTAGAAAATCCATCTGTCTGATAAGTTGAAAGTAGCCCCCCTCAAATCCGCCTTAGCAACCTAGGAGAGGTTAAGATTTGTCTAAGTCTAGAAAATTGGAAGCTCACAGGGCTAAATGTGCCCAAGCTTGAGAAGATATGGCATGAAATTTGTTTAAGATTGCTAAATTAGAAGTACAGGACCTCAGATGCACTCAAGCCTGAAGAGTCATGCAGAAATTTTCGAAGGCATTGAAAATGGAAGCTCCAACATAGAAATGTGCCCTTGAGGTTGAAGTGGAGGTCTTGAAAATTTCGAAGTCCTTCAAATTTGAAGCACAACCCCTCATATGCACCTTGAGAAGAGGAGGAGGTTTAAAAAAAAATTCTAAGTAATGTAAAATGGAACCTCAAGGGTAGAAATGTGCCCAAGGTCAACAGAATTGATGAAAATTTCACTAAGTCCTCAAAATGAAAGCTCCTACTCTCATTTGCGCCTTAGCTGCTTGGAGTGATAGAAAAATGGTTAAGTGTTGCAAATTGGAAGTGTCTACTCCTAAATGCGCCCTTGAGGGGAGAAAGCATGAGAAATATCCTAAGTATGAAGAAACTAGAAGCTCAAGGGACAATATGCGCATTGGGAGGTTGGAAGGGACTTGAAAAGTTTCTAAGTCATTTAAATTTGAAGCTTGAGGGTCAAATGCACCTTGATTTGGAGAAGGAGTTTGAAACTTCTAAGTGTTCAAAACTTGAAGCTGCTACCCTTGACTGCGCCTTAGTCAGGAGGGGGATAGATGAAATTCATCTAAGTGTTGGAAGGTGAAAGCTCAAACCCCTATATGCGCCCAAGAGGATGTTGGATGAGGAAATTTTTACTAAGGCATTGAAACTCAAAGTATACACCCCTAAAAGCGCCTTCACTTGGAGATTGAGTTGGAAATTTTTCTAAGTGATTGAAATTTGAAGCTCACCTATTCAAATGCGCCCTTGAAAGATTGAAGTAACTTGAAAATTTCTAAGTGTATGAAAATGAAATTCCAGACCCCTGAATGCGCCTTAGTCAAAAGATGAAGCTGGAAATTTATCTAAGGCAACAAAGGTGGAAGTTCAGACCTCCAAATGTGCCCAGAGTGAAGAGGGGTGATGAAATTTGTTTTTCTAAGTGCTCAAATTAGAACCTTAACCCCCTATATGCGCCCTTGACTTGGAGGAGCCTTGGAAAATTTTCTTAGTGTCTAAAATGGAAGTATGACCCTGAAAATGCGCCCAAGCCAAAGAAGAGGTGAGAAAATTATTCTAAGTGTTTGCTAATGGCAGGAGGAAAACTCAAATGCGCCTAGCTTGAGGAAAACGAGTTCGAAAATTTTCTAAGTATTAAAATTTCACCTCTAGAGAAAATACGCCCAAACTTGAGAGGATGATGAAATTTGTTTAAGGCATGGGAAAAATTGGCAGTTGATGAGTCTGAGGATGCCAGCTTCGCTAAGTTGAAGAAGAATTTCAAGTCAGAGCAAGAAAATATGCCGGGAGATGAAGAATAAAGAATAAATTTGTTGGAAAACATTTTTCTAAGGTTGAAATTCAAAAAATTAAATGTACCCCTTCGTTTGGAGACACATGTATTTGGTGCTTTCTGAAGGAAATTCTCTTCTAGGTACTGGACGTCTTTGATGAGGAATTGATTTCAAAATCTTCCACACTTTTCCAAGGCTTTCGAGATGAAGATTTTTAATGGGCACCAAATTGAAAAAATTTCCTAAGGAAAATTTGAAAAAATTTCTAAGGCAAGGAATAAGTGTGTTGTTGAAAAGTGCTTTGGCTGATGAATTTGAAAATGATCGCCTAGATGATTATTGATCGAATTCTTCGTGAAAACAATTTTCTCGCCAGAGTTCGATGAAATGTCAGAGTGAACGCCTCAGCCGAAAAAGTGAAGAAGATGCAATTGAAGCTAACACTTTTAAAAGATTTTTTTTAAAATGCACCCTTGAGGAAGTCGAAATTTGGCTAAGGCATGAAGACTTTGAAGATGAAGTTTGTTAGAAGAAAATTGATAAAGCTCATCAAATCCAGAGATTACTTAGAACTTGGAAGTCAAAACGCCAAGATTTGGTAAGTAGAGTGGATTTATATTGTGCAATGTTTTGATGTCCTTTTTGTTTGTTTTGCAGGCTGAACATCGAGACCAAGCGGTGATGACTTGAAGTAATGAAGCAGATACTTGGAAAAAAATGGCTAAGGGTTAAAACTCCTCCACATGGATCTGAATGCGCCCAACTTAGGTGAAGAAATGATCGAGGCCAAGACTGAAATCCTTCAAATTCAAGAATTGAAATAATGAAGACCCAAGTGTTGAAAATCATCATCAAGTAGAAGAATGAAGTTGCCGCCTTGAAGTTAGATCGAGAACATGCCTGTAGTTGAATCTGTTTGATCAAGTCTGCAGTGGAAGAAAGAACAATGGGAACACGTTTCAAAGCTGAAATCCTCTAGAAGGATGGACATTAATGGCTCATTTATTACCCCACTCCTCTTGGTGGCAGTTTTTAGGGTGAATCTTGTTAGGGCTGAGGTGGCACAATCTGGGCCATCCAGCTGATTGTAATCTGAGCCGTCCGTTGGACTTGGCCAGCTATATAAAGCGGCATCCCCCCTCATTTGTACCTTCATGAGACATTAAATTAGACAGTAGACATAGAGTAGAGGGATAACTTAGAAGTAGCTTAGTATAGATTAATAGTGTAGTTGAAGAAGAAGGAAAGTTTTCCTTTGAAAACTTTTGCAAGAAATTGTTGTGTAAAACTTTCATAATAAAAGATCTTTTCATTGATGGTGAAATTCGTCTTTGTTATGGATAGGTAGCGAGGTTTCTTCATCCCTTCTACTTCAAGTAGCGTAGAGTAGCGTAATTTCATTTTTATGCAAGTAGGTGTTAGTTGTGGAATGTGGTGTTTGATCTAAGCAAGCTTCGCTTATCCATACCACTAGCGGGCTCACTGATGGTGTGTTCGCCTTGTGTGATCAACTGGAAACGTTGTGGACCTAACTTCAATCACAGTTTGAATGATGGTATGCGTCGTTGTGATGGTATCTTCATGTCAAGTGGTGGTTTGAACATCTTTAGTCATATCCCCTGAAGATTGCACCGACTCCGTGGAAGCTGTCCGAGGCGAGGCAAAGCAAGTTTGGTTGAAGTTTGCTGAAGTTGAGCTCCATATCCTACGCCTTAGAGTAGATTAGAGCCTTCTTAACCCTGCACCGCTTTAAATTCAATGCTTTCTGGTTAGAATGGAAAACCCGCGCTTCACTGATAAATTTGTCGAATTGTGAAAACCCCTTCCTCTGTCGTTGAACAATTTCGTAAGTCCCCTTGAAATACCAGCAAATCACATTGAGCCAACTGAGACTATTCACATTGAAGGAACCTTGGAGTTGAACGTGCGATCTATCTCGCAATCTTAGCGCACGAAATACTTTGATCAAGAGAGAATGGGGAAGCCGTTGGCGACTTTATTCTACGTTGGTGCGGTCATGAAAAACACATCAACACAACCCTAGTTGAGGAGTCAGATCTCTAGTTTGTCACCAAATTGGAATAAAGACCTGACATTACTTCCCAGGGCGAACCTATCTGGAGGCATCCCTGGCTCCTTGTGGCCTCACAAGCATTTTGCAGCTCCAGCATACTAAGATTTGGGGTCGAACTTCAGAGTGTAGACATGCAAAATTAGCATTATGCATTCAATTAGGTCCATTCATCAAGAAAACCAAATTCACATTAATCCACTCATCAAATAAATCCACTTCATCATCCATTTAAATTAAATAAATTAACTTTATTTGATTAAGTCTATCATTTCCTCATTTGATTAAATAAATCAATTTTAATCAAACCATAACATTTCATCTTTCATAAACCATCTTCTAATCTCATCTCATGCAAATTAATCCACTTTTATCTTGCATCATCCCTTTAATTAAATAAATCAACATTTATTTAATTAAATCCCAAATGCATTTTCCATCCCTTTTGATTTAAATAAAACAAATATTCAAGTAAAATGGGTCAAAACCCCTAAACATCATCTAAGCTAATCTAATCCTAATTAGCGTAATCTAACCACCCATCACATCCTCTAGCTTTTCCCACTTGCACCAATAAATCATTTTAACTCATTTATAAATTCATCATTTTCTTTCAACTTGGCATAAAAAAATGGAATATGAGAACAAGTTGACTTGTCCCTACTTCATGTCCTCCCACTCAACATTTATAACATTTATTTGCAACAACTTAATTTCATGTCCTCCCACTCAACATTTATAACATTTATTTGTAACTTTATTTCATGTCCTCCCACTCAACATTTATAACATTTATTTGCAACAACTTCTTTATTTCATGTCCTCCCACTCAACATTTATAACATTTATTTGCAACAACTTCTTTATTTCATGTCCCCCACTCAACATTTTTTTAAACATTTATTTCACAACCTATGACAAGTTGACAAGTGGCTCCATTTGATTGGCTAAATCATTATCCCACATTGATCTATTTTGAGCTCTCTTCTAACTTGAAAATCTATAAATAGAGGGCTTATTCTTCAACAAGATCATCCACAACTCATGCAAAATTACTCTCTTCAATGGAGAGCTAATTTTGTCCACTCCACAATCTTAGCATTTCATCCACAACTCATGCAATAACCGAAGTATCCTCTCCCCTTGTGCAGTAATGCGATCCTGGGTGTAAGAGAAACGATTATTGCGCTAAGTTGGAAGAGAGCTCAAAGCAAAGCTACTCTCTTCACATTGAGAGCTAATTTTTCCCATCTTCATGATATCTTCATATCAATTTCATCATTGAGCTTAGCAAAGGATTGGGAAAGGGCCATTTTCCACAAGTAAAGTTATCGTGCAAGTTTATCATTGGAGCTTGGAGCATTCTTGGAGTCTTATAGATAGTTTTTATATCATGTTTTGCATCATGTTTACATCTTAGATTAATGTATTGCATCATAGTTACATTTTATCATCATCTTGCATCATAGTTGCATTTTAGATTACTTCATTTTAAGTTTGCATTTGAGCATATGTAGAATCATGCATAGAATCATATAGTTCGATACCATAGCATCCACCTCCACTTGTTTATTTATCATCAACATCATCCTTCATCCATCATGGCATTCATCATCATTGTTTGCACATAGTTTCATGTATGCATATAGTTGGCTTGCATTTTGAATATCAATCTCATTTCTTAAGTGTCATTTTAACAGCCTTTGTGCACATAGAAATCTGAGGGCCAAAAAGGTTTAAAAGAATCATGTAGGAATAGAGGACAATGAGACATTCTTGGAAGATTTATCTTTATTGCAACTTAGAATAGTTTTACTTTGCTTTGAGTCTTTCAATATAAATTGTTTCATTAAGGTTTGTGTTGATAATAACTTTGCATATTTAACACACACACACAGAAGACACAGCGAATTAACAGCCATTAAAGCTCAGATCCACCTCCCTAGAGGTGTCTACAGAAGAGATATCTAGGCCTAGGTGCCAACTCCTGCTAGCTGCTATCACCTTCTGACAGGTCATTCATGAAGATAATGTTGTGACAGCGCCTTGGGGTCTGTGTACCCCTAACCCCTTCAAGGAAATTGTCAATCAGACTATTCCTAATGTACACTTAGCTGGGCTGTAAATCTAAAGTCCAAACCTGAATTTGATATCAGAAATTTGCAGTTTGTGTTGTTTGCTGATTGCTGTTACAGTATTTAAGTGAGATTTGGTATTGATATTTCAATCTTTTCATTGTCGCTACTTGTTGTATGCTGATTAACCACAAATAGGAGTTATTTTGGGCATAATAAACCCTAACCTCGCAATTTGAAGTTGATCAAGACCCCAGGGTCATCACAATCAGGAAACATAATGCCAATGTTATCCAACATGCCATCACAAATGTATTTACAACATGCACTTATATGAGGAAAAATTGCCATTTTGAGGATCAATCTGCAATTTGGAGCATTAATTTGCTGAGCAGGATCAATAACACGTTCTACCATATATCTTTAAACCTTCTTCTTACAGGACTGTAAATCCTAATTCTGGCATCTGTAATATGTATAAATAATATCAGCATCATTTAAGAGGCTTATTTAGTGTGATTATTATCCCTCTTACATTATCTGCTCTTTTCTTGGCGGCACTAACTCATACATTAAAAAGGGAATTCAATGAAGAATTGGTTTTTATCTATTGTGAATACTGATAGCATCAACATACAGAAAAGCAACATTAGCAATCTAAACAGATGCTTCAGTGTGTTTTATCTATATTTTTTGTTGAAAATCCTGCTTAGAGCATGCTCTACATGAACTGAACTTCCATGCACAGATGACTTGCTCAGGCCAAAAAGATGAAGCAAGGTGTAAGGTTTGATCAGATTTTGTAGGATATGTTATCACGGAATCTAGTAGCGCTCGTTCCACGGATAACCCCCCTACGAAACTTGTCCATTTCCTACGATTCGTGAAGTTCAAATACGCATAACGGAGTGATTTTCAAGCCACCTCGAAATGTGTTCCCAAGTCTCGAATAGTCAATTCGAGCATTCCCCCTTGTTCGCCTCGCGAAGACCTTCGAAACGAGATCTTTCGCGAAGCTTCACTGTTCATACTTAGCAAATTGCGAAAAATGCAGTGGCACTGAAAAAGTGTGCTCCTGCCCTGAAGCCAAAAATTGGCTAAGTCTGGAAAATGCAAGGGCGCTAAAATTTAGCGCCCCTGCATGCAGTGAAATTGCCAAAAATGTAATAGCGCTAAATTTTAGCGCCATTACATTTTTCTTCAACACTTAAACTTTTTCGTGGCTCTGGCACGTTTCTTCATGTTTTCGCGTTTTTCGTCAATCGTGCCACTTTTCGTGCCTAAATTTATTGCTCGACTTAAGTTAGGTTTTTAATTTTCATTTTCACTTAAGTGAATGAATTCGCCATTTTAGTTGTTCATATTTTATTTTTCTCTTCTCTCCTCTTGCTGTGCGAGTTCCTTTCAAACTGCAAATTCGCGTTTTGGAGATTTCGCCATTTCTTCAACATTCTTCGCGTTTTGCTCTGGTAAGTTTTTCTTTTGGCTTTGTCTTTATTCTTTTCATTTGTATGTGTTCAATGTTAACATACACGTTTTTGTTGCTTACGCGTAGTGTTTTTCATTCGCGTTTTTCACCTCTACGTGTTTCATCCTTCCCATTCGCGTTTTTCTTTTCAAACGCACATTCCTTCTCTCCTCCATTTTCGTTTCCTTTCCCTACGCATTCTATTCTTGACTCTTCCTCCGCGTTTTACCTTCGCGTTTTTCATTCATTGTTTGCCTTCATCGCAAGAAGAATGGCGAGCCTTTGTAACCCTACGCGTTTCTTTCCATACTTTTTCCCTGCGCTTTCCATTCGCCATTTCCTTTATGCGTAATGTTCTATCAAAACTTGTATCTTTCCAACGTTTGTTGTGCTTGTTAAAGCACGTTATTCATGTTGCTCTCTTCATGCGTTTTGGAACGAACTTTAAAATCTCAAGAAAGAAAGAGTTCTTGATAAAATCCTTGAATGCGTATGCATTGATATTGAGACATGGTCTTCAAAAGCTTTCGTGATCCAAACAAGTTACATGTTGCCAAGCACGAGCGCCCTCGCCATTCTTCCCTACATCTGCATTTCGAAATTGAGAAAATTTGCAAAAGCGCTGAATTTTAGCGCTGTGACATTTTGAAGATGTCAAAAAATGCCTAACACTGCAAAGTGTAAGGGCGCTAAAATTCAGCGCCCTTGCACCAAAAGCAATTTTCCAGAGATGTAAGGGCGCTGAATTTTAGCGCCCTTACACTTTTTTCAGGCTTTCCTCAATTCTTCCCAAATGAACTTCATTTTTGACCAGTGCACTCCTGAACCTCATTTTTCTGCATTTGTGCATCGTTTTGCGTGCCTCGTCATCTGCTTCATGATTTTCCATCCTCGTGCTCATTTTGCGCTTTCCCATGTTTCCTAACAATTGATGTTTGTTCTGACTAAACGGATTGCAGTCTACTTTCAAAGATCGTCAAGTCAAGAGTGATCAGAGTTCTAGTTTCTTTTGATGACTGCTACCAAGCCTCCTTCTTCTTCAAAAGCAAAAGGCAAGATGAAGTACAAATATCAAGGCATCTATCCGCCAACTATGGTGCTTTCCAAAGTCGAAGAGATAAAAGATACAGAGGTTGGTCATCAAGACTTGGTTGACTTTGCAAAGCTAACCGAGACGAAGCCTCTTCCTGATTCAATGAGAGCGATCGTACACAGCAACCTCCATTTGGTGGCGATGTTTCCTACAGCTGCGCACAATACCGAGTTTGTTCTTCAAGTTGCGTCTTATTACATCAGAGAAAGCAGAAGCGTGATCGACTCTTCTGGGCACGAGATTCTGAGACTCGACCCCGACTTCTTTGATATTGTCTTCAAGGTCCCTCATATGGAGAAATACATTGACATCTCCATATCAAAAGCACAGGAGATCTTTGATGCTGATCCCAATAAAGCTAAACAGTTGATAAACACTCAATGGCTCAAAAAGCCTAGATCATCTGTTTCTAGATGGCCGAAAGGACTCCTGAGAAGTGACTTCAAAGATGACGTCAAGGACATGATCACGTTTCTAAGCAGGGTGAAGGGCTTGCCGGAATCATCCACTTTTCACGATTGGATGTATGAATACATCAGGATCATAAGAAGGCAGAAGGTGCATATTGGTGGGGCAAACAAATCGGTGATGAGATGCGGCGATTGATCAATGCTCCTTCTACATTGAAGTTCTACATGACTTCTTACGGGGTATGCTGCGCGTGATGAGACAATTCAGGTCTATCTACAAAAGGGAATCGAATGATGGTGCCTGTGTACAGATATTTCTATCAATTGGAGCTAAAGGAGAGCTTTCATCATTTCAGACGGGTCACTGATGCTTTCTTTGCGCCCTTACTCTTCAACTTTGATCCAGCTTGGAAAGAAGAAGAGTGTCTGATGAGGCTTATAAGGTGGTAAGTAAAGTTGGATGTATTTTTCTCCAATTCCCAACGTTTACTTACTTGAGAGTAGGCTGCTACACTGGTTGTCCCTACATGCTACCACGTTATCCTTCGGATAAGTGGATTCTCATGGAAACATGCAGACAGCTGATGTCAGTGCAGAAAGAACGAAGAAGCAACCACAAGCGTGGGTTCAAGTTCCCACTGACCATCGGCCGATATACTATCCAAACTGCACAAAAAGCTAAGTCTGTCTATGCTGAAATGCAGATCATGACCATCAAAACCTACAGGTATAGGTTTGATTTCGACTACCGAGATGTCAAGAAAAAGTTGCAAAAAGGTCACCAACACAGGTACCGTTTTGAAGACATCTGGGCAGATTGCAGAGATGAAGAAGCCATTCGCAAAATGGACTATTGCAGATTGACAGTTCAACAAATCAGAGATCTTGGTATTGCTGATCTACCAGAGGATTTTGAGGATCCAGGTGATATCATAAACGCTGTCTATGATGAGCAAGGCATTGCTAAAAGGCCGTTGCCTGCAATACAATGGTCTAGGAAAGAGGTTACTAGCATGAGAGAAAGGCTGAGACCAATCCTAGCCAACACAGAAGAATGGTTACATAAACATGGTCATGCAATGAAAAGTTTCAGGACAGACTCAGAAGGAGAAGAGTCCGAAGCAGAAGCACGCCAACAGCAAGAACTCCGCGACAAAAACAAATCAGTGGCCGTTCCCACTTCTTCGCGAAGAGGTCCAAGGATCCAGTTCACTGTTGGTAAGAAAGATACCCAGGCTGTCCAAGAGACAGAAATGACGGAATCTCATCCATCTCGCTCTAAGGGTAAAAAGCCTATCCCGGAGGAGATAGATTCCGATGAAGAAGGAACTACAAGCAACCAATCCGCTGAAGATGAAGATTATTGACGGAACTCCGATCATAGAAGAGGTTCTGGCGGAGCGATGCGATGAAGATTACGAAGAAGAAGGATCTGAAGGTGACTTTGAAGGTGAGCCAGAATCGGAGAGACAAGAGGGTGATCAACATGAACCCGGGCATGATCAAGAAATAACTACTTCTCCTCCTAAGAATGTAGTTGAGGAAATTCCCAGAACATCATCGCCTGTGACTGGCGTTTCCTCATACCCTCGGATTCAAGAACTCCTCCACCTCCTTTTGTTCCCTGGAGTCGCCTATTCCTGCCATGCATTCACCGCAGGCGGGGATATCCCTATCCCTACGGCATCAACCCGGCTTAGTACTCCTTGAATTGACAAGCATCCATGCAGTTGATATCTTGTCAAACCCACCATCGTCCATTCCTAGCTTGTCTTAATAGCGTATGATATCGCCGAAAAGCGAATTCAATCGTTTCATGAATGAGTCAATGCATGATCAGCTCAATGTGTCAACTACAAGAGCGATGATGACAAACACTTCTCCAATTGTCACGATACCAATGGTGAGTTCGGATGTGACAATAACCCGAGGAAGTGCTTAATGGCGACTATTGAATTGATGAAATGAATCGAGTTCACACTTCTTTTTCTTCCTCCTTGGCTAATATCTCAAGTGTCGAAGCTACAAAAAATGGATTTCTCAATTTCATTGTGAAGAGATAGTTCTTCCAAAAGCCAAGGGAAGAAAAGGCGAGTATCTCAAGAAATTTGACGTTTGATAAATTAAATACAAATTATCTTGAAATTGTATACCACCCGAATCAAGAAGGTGATGTCAATATGGAGGACTACGATAACAAAGGAGTCGACAGCAGGTTACCAGCGAAGGTCACAAAAACCCGATCGCATGAACCACTTCGGATATCTTGAGAAATTTGGATAAAATTGGCTTCGTAACATGTACAAACAAAGGGCATAGCATTATGCCACTGTTGTAAAGAGACTTGCTGGTTCTCCAAGTAATGCACAACCGCTGACCGTGGTAAATATTGAAGACCCAGCTGTCAAGAAAGCTGAGAAATTCGCCTCCAAGGGCAGGGTGTTATATGATTTTGTTGAAAAGATCATCGAGCACGGATCTCAGATAATTTTGGCTGCAGACGAGAAAACTACCATGTTGGCCAAGCTCACCACAGAGCTTGATAAAGAAAAGAGCGTACTT
The DNA here is from genome assembly GCA_007258455.2 of Sequoia sempervirens. NCBI lineage: Eukaryota > Viridiplantae > Streptophyta > Pinopsida > Cupressales > Cupressaceae > Sequoia > Sequoia sempervirens. The sequence continues at coordinate 211,435 of VDFB02291096.1, forward strand.
TCCCAGGAGCGCAGAGACATGGAAAAATGCCTATTGTCATGGTCGGAAATGAAACAGGTAAAGCTCAACAAATTGGTGGAGGTTGGGATAATTCCCGACAAAGAAAAGTTTGTAGAGGTAAGAGAATCACTGAAACACAGAATTCAAGTGGTTCAATCTCTCATAGAAGATCTTCACCAAATACAAGAAGATGTCGATGGGCATCGCACCATTCTTGAAAAAGGTATCAAAGAGTTGCCTGGTCAACTTCTTGAGGAAAATCATATCTTCACACTTACCCGACCCGCGAAATCCACGATCTTCAAAGGGAAGCCATCCACGAGATTTGATTGTGATTCCGGACTTCTCGAAGCCACGAACATCATTTGTGATACAAGGCTCACATTGGACAACTGAAGGCAGCATCTTGGCGGGTGCAAGAAGAAGGTTCACTCATCGCTTGTGAATCGATCCACAGAATTCCACACCATTGTGGATTACCGCCGTTAGTCGGATAGAAGTTTGTCGCGAGGGAGACTAGGAGGAAATTTGAAGGCACCCAATGCAAAGCGTGAAGCAGCCCCCTATTCTCGATGTTAGACATTTCCGGTGCATCCCATTATGCATCTTGTAAATATTTCTCGACATTTTCGAATGTCATTTTGTAAATTGTAATTACACCAAGTCCAAAGATGTAATATTTTCAAAACAAATTACACTTTGACTTTGGTCAAAGTTAAGTGAGATCTCCTTAAATCGCTCACCTAACTTTCCCTGATTTTCTCAATCCCTTTCCTAATTTTGCTCATCCCTCTTTCTATATAATGCGAGGGATTTTCATTGTAAAGGATCCTTTGGTATTTTGCAACGAAGTGCTGCCCTTTTTGAAGCAAATTTGTGAAACTTTGCGTTCATGCTTTGTGAATGAGATTTGATTAATAAAGAAAAGGATTGCAAGCCAAACTTTGCGTTGGATTCGATACTTTTGTGAGTTGATCTTATTTGGTAGTAATTAGCTTGAAGAATCTGAAGGACTCTAAGTAGTTTATGTAAACTTTGTGTTACATTTATTATTTAGATTGCATTTGTATTTTTGTTTATCATCGGTTGAATGATCTACAAGACTTTGTGCTTGTAATCATTCATGCTCTTGCATGTTCTGGTTGAGTGATTTACAAGACTTTGTGCTTGTAATTATTCATACTCTTGGATACTCTTGTCGAAGGATCTACAAGACTTTGTGCTTGTAATCGTTCGTGCTATTTGACACTTTTGTTGGATGATCTACAAGACTTTGTGCTTGTAATCGTTCATGCTGTTCCAAGAATTGTTGCGTCTAAGAAGACTTTGTGCTTCTAGCGTAGCAAACAGTGCGATCACGCAGATCCAACGATAAAACTCTGAGCGACTTTGTGCCTTCGTGAGCTTTCCCTTTTTACTTTATTTGTTTGTTATTAATCACTTCTGGTATCTCTACGCTTCGCTTTGACGAGATAGAGATATTGGTATTACTGCTAGTTGTTAGTTTTAGGTTATTAAGAATTCTAAACTTCCAATGGTGAAGCATTGTAAACATCTTCTCTGAAAAAAGAGAGAAGGATGAATGTAACACACCCCCCCCACTCCGTGAATTGCGTGTACATTTTGTAATTATCTGTTTGATTTACTATCGCTTCTGTTGGCAGTAAGAAGGGCGCCTCCCCTTTCTGAGAGGAGAGATTCACATCTCACATAGCTGTGGCTGAAGTTCAAGTTGTGTAATCTATCGAAAGCTGATTACATAATTTTCACCCAACAGGATGTATAGCACTCAGACCTCTTTCTTCCATCAGCATGTAAAGCTTATTACATGTTAATCTAATGATCATTTGTTGTCTTCATATTTTCTGTTGCTAATCCTGTACATATTGCTGTAACTGTAAGAAACTTGAATTAGTCTTGTATTATTTACCTTTGAGCCAAATTTTTCCTTGGAGCCAATATTGCAGGATAACACTTAATAACTTATTTTTTTTTAGCATTAGTTACTGATGATTAGTTAGAGTCCCAAATAAGTGAGCTGAGGTTTCTTAAAGGAACAAAAAGAAAATAATGTAAAGGGATTCCTGTTTATGAATAGGTTTAATATGGCTTATCCTCCATGCTAATCATTGTGGTTTGTTACTAAAACATTTCTTGGCACAAGAGGTAATAGATGAAGAACAAAATTCAGAATGTTCTACATGTATTTGCAATCATAAAAGGTCATAGAAGCAAAACTGGCAAAAAACCATGGTCGCAGGCAAGCACAGGCAGTCAGTCAGGCCATGCTGGCACAACCAGCATGCTTAGTTTTTTGGTTTACTTAATTTTCAGTCAAAATGCATTTTTTTTTAGTAGCACCCCAAAAAACATCAATTATTTAATAACCACATTTTAACAAATCGGGGGTTTTTTAGCATATTATTCAAAAAAACTCTGCCCTTCTATAAGTACCCAGTCTTTTCATTTTTGCATCATTTTTCAATTTCACACTCCAAGAACATAATTTTTCAGACTTACAAGCCAAAGGAAAATAGGTGAATAGAGGGATCAGTGACCAACAAATTAGGGCATGCTGTGGGCATTGCTGGTTTTCAAAAAGTTGACCTTGATGAGATTGATTGTGAATCAGAATGGATTGCAGCCAAGAAGGAGCCCTCATTTGATGAATACGGTGTGGCTATCTTGAATGAGGTTTTTGATGATCACGACCACAGTCATAGGGTGGAGAATAGAGATCCAAGAGCATTAGCTTTCCCTTCACATTTTGTACTATAGAAGCCTTAGAGAGTAAATGTGTTTTCAAATTTTGTTTTGCACTCTAAGACTTAAGCTGTAATGAGTACACTATACTTGACTAAAATTTTAATATTTATTGAGAATTTGAGAGTGATTGGCAACATAGAAATATTTATTTATGTCTTATGTTTGAAGTTTAAACTTTGTTTCTCTTTCCACAAACTATATTTGGTGTGAAATAATAATTGCAATTGTTTTCTATGTTTTTATGAGTATTTTAGTGTTTTATAATTTGTCATTTTTTTCCATTTTAAACCGATGTAATTGAATTCCATTTACACTTTCAGTTTGTCATTTCAATTCCGTTAAATTAAATGCTACTATGCAACATACAATTTAACATGTGTTTCAAAAAGGGATGTAAGTTGTATATTGTACAAGTCATAGATGATCAAGAAGATACCACCCTAAATGATTTTCTTACTTAGAGTGACTCACATTTAATAAATCCCTAGGGAACAAAGAGAATAAAATCCTTGTTAGAGATCAATGTGGTCAAACTCGCATAAACATTGGGACCAGAAACAATAAAGAGTATGGTAATAAAGATCCCTACCTAAATAATTTTCTTACTCACAAAAAGTCTCACATTTAATGAAGCTCTAGGGAACATAAAGAAAATAAAAATCCTTGTTGGCAATCAATATAGTCAAATTCAAATAACCATTAGGATTGGCAACAACAAAGGGTGTTTATAATTTGAAGCCTTCTCCAATAGTTGTTATATGATCAACATGTAATGTCCCCATTGTTGTGAGCTTCAGTTTGTAGAAGGTTTAGCCTATTCTTGACTCTCGTAGGCTAAGGAGCTTGGTTAGAGGGTCTTGTGGAGGTAGTTACCTAGTCAATGGTTGGCTTCTTCTCCTAGATTTAGTAGTTATAAGGGGGTTTCCTATGTTATTCTGAATGTTGGAAAACATAATGTTGTTATCCAGATGTTGGAATACATAATGTGATTGGCTAACACAATGATCCTCTGCCCATGCAAAACTCCTTGAACTCTGAAGGGATTATACTCAGGAGTGTCAGATAGTGTAGAAAAGGTGCCTCCTTAAGATTCTTTTTCTTCCCATCTCTCAGATTTTGGTTCTTCTTCCTTTCTCTCTAGCTAAGGCTCTACAGTTCCAAAATCCTCTTCTACAACCACTTCAATAAAGCATACTTGGCCTCAACGAAGACATGTATGTCTGAGCACCCATGGATCCTTACAAGTGAAACAATAGCTTCGTCTACCTCAATTCATTCTTTGTCTCTTCCTCTTTTATAAATGGCATATTCTTTGTCTAAGTAAATCCTTTCTAAAGGAGGAGCATTTCGTTGGAATTTACTTTAGGCACTAAAGTCTCTAATTTCTAGGGCCTTTTGATGGCCTCCTACAAAGAGGGTGGTTCAAAGGAATTTACCAAACCCTTGAGAGATTTGGATAGACCTTCCACAAAAAGCATGATGAGCCTCCTCTTGAAGACATCGAGACCCATCATAGCCAATCTCTAGAATTCTACCACATAGTTTTCCATAGTGTTGTATTGTTTGAGCTAGACCAATTGCCTAAATGAATCTCAAGGTCCTTTCTGTAAAATCAGTCAATCAACCTTTTGCTAAACTCATCATAGGTATAAGGCTATGACCCAATGTGACCAACCCATAGTACCACCATTCGTGTCTATGCTCTCTAGATGAAGGGTGGCGAACTTATTAGTTGATTCTTCATACATGGGCTTAAGTGACAGATATGTGTCTATTTTTTTTATCCACGCATGAGATATACACTTATTTGATCCATCAAAAGTGGGAAGAGTTAGCTTTCCCAATGTATGCTATAAAATTATAAATCTCTATCATGCTGATTTGTCATAAGTTTTTGTTCATTCCATGGCCCACTTCTCATCTTCAAATTGTGGAGATTTGTGAGGGACACTTCTGTTGGTGCAAGAGCTCTATAATCATTATGGGAAATTGTAATGTCATCTACAACCAGATTTTTCTCTTCAAACCCAGGTGATCCTTCTTCCCTTCATAGAAAATTGGGTTGAAAAAGTCTAGCTATGGAGCCAATTATAGTTTTTTTTTTGTTGATTTTTGCTAATGAACTCCCTTCACCTATATGATTTTCAGCTGCTTTAGGCTAAGTTACCGATTCGTCAGTATAAGCCTCCGGATACGATACGATACGATTCGGATTCGCGATTCGGCTTCGGTACGCCCAAAATTCGGCCAGGATTCGAAAATGGCACTGTGGATACGTTTCAGATTCGTGGCTTCACTGAGGATTCGTCCAGGATACTACGCGACGAATTTGAGCAGAATCCGCGAAGTTTTTTCACGTCAAAACGCCCAGTCCGCATAAAAACGTGTTTTTTTAATCATTTTTTATTATTAAAAACGGAATCCGCGAAGTTGATATAGATTCAAACGGCAACGCAGAGGACTACAAACTGACTTTCAAAAACTTAATGTGTTTCGAAAACAATGAACTGAAGAAAAAGTATGAACCCAATAAACAAATATGATACTGCAATGTATTAAAGATTTATTAACATGAGTAATTGAGAAAAAAGGTAGCAATCTCCTATGAGAGATGTGAAGCCACAACAGTCTAATTTTTACACTTGATATAAGCAGGAAACGAAAAGTTATAAAATAGAAAATGAAAAAAGTAACCGATAATTTAAAGAGCTGTGTGACAGCTGTTCCGCATGAAATGAAAATGATCCAACACAATATGGAATTCATCAAAACCCAATATTTCAGTTTCTAAAATTTTCATTACTTTTGATAAAGTTTGCATTTTGAATTTTTAAGGCGCTTCAGAAAGTCTCTCAAAAAATCTAACATCCCAAAATCGTGAGGAATTACTTACAGAAAACTCTGAACTTTCTAATGAATCCTAGTAATGTGATTGTGTCATATGGGAAGACGCCTTGAACTTCTGGCTGGATCAATCATCCCCTGTAGAAAGCAAACGGCCCCATTGCTTCTAGTTTTACTTTATGTCATCTAATAAACATAAGAGCTCAGCACTGAACTAGGTGATTCTCTTCCACTTAAGTGAGTAATCCATTCAAATTTAGGATTACCAATTGTGAAGTTTTCTGAGTACAAATGCCAACAAGCCAATATGCAGAACTGTTATGGTTGCACTTCCTACATAATTCACATGGATTAATATTCTAGCACTGACTAGATTTTGAATTCCTTGACCAATTGTATCTCAATTTCTCTAACAGCGTGAAAGTGATTTCTTCTGTAGTGTTTTTCAAAACTACAAAATGAATTTGACAGAAAATCAAAGTTTTCGAAAAATGTATCTTAGTTTCTTTACCATGGTGATGTATTTTTGCTATGTTATTAGACTATTAATATGGTGGTGTATTCTGAACTTAATTACTGCTGCATATATGTATATATTTCTGATTTTTATGTTTTTTGTATTGCCGTACCCAAGCCGTACCCAAACCCAAAAAAAAATTTTTGCCGAATCCCGTACCGGATTCTCATACCCATACCCGAATCCAAAAACGAATCGGTAACTTAGGCTTTAGGTATATTCAAATTCTGCGTGGCTTGCAACAACTGTGCCATTAGATTGGTCATTTGTTGTTTCCCTTGGATAAGGGCATTAAATTATGTATCTTCTTTTTCTGCATCTAATAGACTCTTATGTTCCCTCCATTTCAATCTCTTCTATCTCTAGACCTTGATGCTCTATTTCTACATTTTGATGATTTGGTGATTGAGATTTTCTTCTTTCTCTTTGGTAATATCTGAATTCCTTGCCGTTGCACACGTGGTATAGTTTGCATCAAATCGTTAGCTTTCTCTACAAGCTAGCAAGATCACACCTTTGACTATTGTAATGTCCCAAACATTTTTTTTTTCCGTCAAATTCACAATGATAATGCAAAGAAACTTCACACCTTTTAATCAACAAGATTGTGGGATTGGCAGGCTGAGAGAATATGGTGAAAGGTTATGAATAACAGTAAACTATTGTGCTCACTAGTGGCAAACCACACAACTCTATCATGCAATTACAGAATTGAAAACAAATGAAATGTAGATTTTGGTGGCAAGCCTTCCAAAACAATTACAAAATCTATATCAAATCTGGCAAAGAACCACTCCAATTTTATGTTGAAACAAAAATCACAAAAATCTCTTTATGATCAACGGAAAGGAATATATTCAACCCAAGCTACTGCTATTTTAGCAATAACACTTGACTTACAGACAATCTTTTACTACTAAAATGATGTTATCAGCAATACAAAATACTCAATATTAAGTGCGATCACACCCAAATAATTAAAGATGCAACTCTAACATAGCACCCCAAATACCCACAAATACTTTGATGGTATTACAGCAGCTGAATACACTACTGATTTGTACTGCAGAAATGTATGGTAACACCAATAAATTGTATAGTCACATAATAGCACAACATAAAAGATAATATCAACTAAAGGCTGCAATATGTTATTTGGTGAAACAGTCGGGAATAGTAATCTTCAAATGTTGTGATTTGCTTCTGAAACAATATGGCAGCTTGATAAAAAGCTAGAAAACCCTTCATAAATCTGATTTAATATTGAAACCCTTCACAGAAAAATGATATAATATTGAAATAAATCTAGATTAATATTGAATCCTTTACAAATAAATATGGAAATTTTTACCAAACTAGAAATCCATAAATGCTGAAATCCCCAAATTTTTTGAATAAACCTCTAGAACTATAGAACAACACTAGAGCAAGGGTACAAAATCACTATAGTTGTACGGAATCACTATTATAGTACTATAGCAAACTTAAAATCTCCCAAAATCCTTTCAACTCAATGGTTATCCAAGGGTGGAATTACTCCAAATGAATCAAAGGGTTTTCATCGTCCAAACCAAATACCTAGAGGGTTTTTGTCCTTACGTAAAAAGATGAATATGCATTCAATCTCAAGAAAAAGGTCTCTCCTTTTATAACCTTCTTTTTAATTTAAAAATATATTTCCCACTTTACTCTGGAAGTGAGTAGAAAATAATTTATAAATATTATATTGGCCACCTTTTCTAGAACACTTTTAATATTGTACCCCTTTTTTAATAATAAAATACAAGTTGTCTTTTAAAAGTATAATATAAAGTTACTAGGACAACTTAAGTTATATTTTTCCCTTACCTTATCCCTTTAATTTACAACAAATAAAAAAATAGGCCAAGGAACTCCCAAATACTTTTGTCAAGAAAGGGGACATGACATCTCAAATGAAGATGTACAAATTCCCTTTTGGTGTTTTCTTCACCCTCCAAACGTTGTAGCTACGAAAAAATCTATTCACAAGACTACCATTAGCCATATATGTATACTTCACCCTAATAATGTAGGGATGTAAGCACGTGAGCCACCATCAATATGTAATGGTTGAATTGAATAATGCAAGCATACCCAATTGATGGGTTGCATACCCTTAGGTATGCCTAGGCTAGCTTGCATACATTTTTTCTATTTAGAAGATCAAATTTGATCATTCTACTACATAATGGGAATTTTTTATTATTGCACTTATTGGATGTAGATGGACAAATTCTCTTTGGGTGTGTTCTTCATGCTCCAAGTATAGGAGTACTGCATGCATCAATTCAGAAGATTATCATTAGAGTGTAACCAGAATCTATTTGTACAGGTATGTTACTCCAAATATTGGGAAATGGCTCTCTATCACATATAGTGTTCCAGTCAACTAGACGACAAGATCAACTCCTTATGGTTAACATAAAATGTTTGTTGACAATAGAGATATCTATTTTGCATATTTTAAATTTGAACATCTTGTTTTTTATGTTCCTAGGATATAATCTTGGTTTTGTTTCCTATTTCAACCTTGTCATTATAGAGCTTATGGCACATAATATATGAGATAAGTTCGAACTTGTGCAACCGAGAATATGTTAAAGAACGGTTTCATGATTAATTGTTCTTGCTGAGACAAAGTAAACAAATACAAACTCCTCTAATTGAAAACCGAAAGAGGTCATTTTAATAGAAGAAATATATAATGGATGTTATAGATAAGTACCATGAAATTAATGGTAAATAAAATGAGATGTTAAAGATTGAAAAGCAATGACACTAAAGTAAATTAAAAAAGATGAAGTAATAAGCTTGAAACAATCAAGGATAAACAAGATTTTATGAAACAACCAACTTCCTTCAAAGTCTTGCCATCAAAGTTCTTGCTGAAGCTTTTGCAAAATCTTGGAATTATAAAAATGTAAAACTGGAAGTAGTTAGACATAGCTACAGATTATCTTAAGACTTCATGAATAGTACAAGGCAAAATCATACCCAAAATGGCTAAGCTTAACTTCATCTTCAACCTCAAATTTTAACAAAACCATACCGAAAAGGCTGAATCTTCTTGTATTTTGGGAATCGACTGCAACAGAATTTTCTGAGAAATCACATTTTCCAACAACCAGACAAGAGCCCCACAACAGTGTCAAGAACATCACGGTTGATCCCGCAAGTAATCCCATTCCAATTGAAACTTGTGATCGAGCAGTTTCTGTACTTCCAAATAGACCAGATACTGTAGAATCAAGCACAACTTTAAGTATCAAACTTCCATCTCCAAATATGCAGAAAAATCTATCTAAACAAATTTGAAAAGATCAAGTAGTTATGTGTAAGAACAGTACAAATATTCTTTTCATAAAAAATTATATGGCTTACTTGGTAGGTTCTTCCTCATGGAATAGAGAGTATATTTCATGTTCATCTTCAGAAATATCAAACTACAAAAATATTTACTCAGAGAAAAATTCTCATTATCAATCATAAAAGGAATGTTTGAAGGATAAACCCAAAATTACAAAGATGCATAAATATAATTTAAAGAGCAACCAGCAAGCTAAATTTGAATATAATTTTATAATACTATCCTTAAATCATAGCATCATAATGCTTGCTTTTGCTGTCAACCTAAAATTTTGATCCAGTTAGAATTCTCACTATGACAGAAACCTTTTGTTGTGCCCATAAAAAAATTTCCATATTGAGTCATCTTTTGAGCCAAATCCTTGTTTATGTCTCACTTTGTGATTCATTGCTAAATCCTTCTTTCCCCTCATCGTGAATGTGGTATCAGTCATGCTTAGTAAATGTCATTGCAAGACCAATGAAAGGGGATTTCTTGTATTAATATTTCATCTATCACTTTTTGATATCTTAAACCTTGGTCGGCTCCTAATATTGAATTTCTATTAAAGCCTTGGTCGGCTCCTAATATTGAATCACTATTAAAGCCTTGGTCAGCCCTTTGCTAATATATTTATTTTATCTCCTGGTTTAATTTATTAAAGCTGTGATTTGTGTGGCAAAGGTTGTGATCTATGGCGGGGGGCAAGACAATGAAAGTCCTTATCCCAACCTCCAAATGCTTTCCTTTCCACATAGCAACAAAACAGAACTTTCCAATGGCATCAATGAGCCCCTTGGCTCAAGAAACTATAACCATGGAGATCTTAAGCCTTCCAACGTATGAATTCAAAGTGAAGTCTTTATCATTCAAGTTCATATACTGATTTTTCCTTTAAAGTAGATTTCATCTCTCACATGGAGATAGGGGCTTACATGAAAGACACCATAAACATCTAGACATATCACATCAACAAGCCCTTCATCCTTAAACTCCGGATTAAACCCATAACAACCAGTTTGAAACATCATATAGTGAATTACTATCAGCATGCCAGGTTTTGGAATTAGAAATAATAATAGACATCTAAATCTAAATTCAATCAATTTTTGATATGCCAAAATAAAAAAAATTTAGCAAATGTAATGAAGACAGCTCAATTCTTTAGGAACATACAAATAATAGATTTTGACTCTTAAAGAGACCTTAAGAGAAATTTTGGAAAGAGCCATTGGCACTATAATTTGAGGTTTATGTTTTGAGATTTATCATAGGATATATTCATTGAGGCAGAAACACATTTGTTCTAATAAAGAGTAATTTGTTCTATTCATTTTGGACAAGATCATAAAGCACAATCAAATCCATAACACATATGATCTATCCTACACTCATAGAAACAATGGCGATGCATGGATCGGCCTTCTAACCTATGAAATTGATCTAGTGAACTTTGTTTTGTGTGACCAAATTCACTTCTATATTAATATATTCTAACCAGTAAGAACTAGTGATATAGAAAATATCTTGAGTAAATCATTTCATCTAAGGCTCTTCTACTCTTAAGTCATTTTTCTTGATTAGAGTAGCTCTACATTCATGATTAAAGATCAAGGACATCAATATTAGGCATACATGTATCTTGATAAATTTGATACAAAACAAGGTGCGCCCAAATTTGTTACATAAGTGTATTTTAAGTTACGTTGTGGGCCCATAACCCACATATCCCGAGAACATTTTCACCTCTTAAACTTTGGAAAAAAAAAACAATATATATATATATATATATATTGATGTTGTTTAAATGAATTAGGTGGAATAAAACAATACCTTTCTAAGATATGAAAATCACCGTAGTGTCAAAAATGGGGATATGTCAATTTTTTACAAAGGATTGACAACCTCCAATTGTTTTGGAAGTTGGACAAGAACTAGATATTAGTATAAACCTATAAATTTAAGTTCTTCTATGAAGTGTTTGTGGGTGATAATTGTTTGCTATGAATTCTAAGATTTTTGGACATCTTTTATTTTATTGTACTTGTTATTGGACTTGATCAATCCAATAATTATGTACTTGAGTATTATCTAGGAAATATATACTTAGAAGGTCATTAATTACTGATGAGTTTATGACAAGGTGATATATGTTGAAAGATGTTTTGACTAGGTTAAGTGTTACAAACACCCTATAAGCTATTTTATATTACATCCTCATTAGATTCAAACTTGCCTCAAACTTTGTTTCAAGGTTTAAGTGAAATGAAATATACTTTATTTAAGGGAAATTGTGTACTTGTTTCCATTTGATTGTTTAGGAAAAGAGGATACGACCTATAGTAAAGGATACCTAGATCCTTTTACTCAAATGCAAAATTGGCTTTGCACAAAGGAGTGGGATCTTGATATTCACAACACTCCCATAATTCATCATGATGCAACATTTTTTTTTTCATTCTAGATTTCAACAATGGTAATCAAGAGTTTACACTCATTGCCCAAGATCTTTGTGGTAATGAAATGAGAGAAAACTTGTCTTAAATAATAGGTCTTGCCGATTTCCAACCCTTGGTTTTATTATTGAGAGCTATCGGGATAACTCACCTTCTGAATTAAAGGCAAAAACATATCTTGGTTCAAGTTTTGCAACTTGTGATAATATAATAGTAGCGCAACGGAAGTTGAATTGTGAAATATATCTTCATATAAAAAAAAAAATTCCCAATTTAAAATTGCTTGAGGACAAGCAATCTTGGGAAGGGAAAACTGTCATGCCCCTACAAAATCTCCTAATCACAATCCCTCTTAATTGCAGCCCATTAAAACTATAATCATAGGTGAATTAAATAAAGGAGGGCACCAAATGATTTTATAAAGTATTTAACTAAAATTAAATTAAGAGTTTTAAGGCAGCGGTTAAAGATAAAGAGTTGCAACCCTTCCAAGGGCACCAATGGTGAAAGGTGTTGATTCTTTCACCAATAAGGTATAAAGGAGAGTTCATTTCCATGAGAAGGAGGGAATTAAGAATAAATATTTTGTGACTCCTAATGTGAAAGATTGTGACTCCTTCAAATATGAAAGGTTGTGACTCCCTCAATAATAAGATATAAAAGGGAGATCATTTCCTTGTAATCAAGGTGATCAAATTGGAAAAAGGAAGACAAGGAATTGAGATATAAGATATTGTAATAAGCACCCTTAATTTTTTTGAAAATCCAAACTTGTTAGCTCCCAAACAGAAAGTAATGCAAATATAATTTCCACATTCGGATCACCAAGTTCCCAGTGTGGGTGAGGTGAGAGCATACAATGTAAGGATTACAATAATACTTGCATGTAAATCCACTTGTTCAATGGGGTAAGCTCAACACATCCACTTCACATCAGGAAATCTAATACAATAAATAAATGTAAACAAGTTCTTCCACTTTTCAGTGGTGAGTGAAGTCCTAGATAACCACTTGTTAAATGGGGTGAGTACAATAGCCACTTATGCAGTGGAGTAAGAAAATTAACCACTTATGCAATGGGGTAAAAAAATAAACCAAGGCAATAGGAGCAAGATCATTAGTGGTACTACCACACAATGTTACAATATTAGCTCATGAATTTCCCCAATCCAAAATATGCATTCTGCCATTACAATAAAATATGAAATGACGAAATGGAAATGCCTCCAAAATATTGCTAGGTGATGAATTCAGTTATCCAACTCAAAGTAATATCATTATACCTCAATAAGAGTTATGAATGGGCACTAGAAAGAGACTCTTCTATGTTAGAAAGAGCTTCTACAAGTCTATTGTAGCTAGAACAATGGCTGGACAAAACAGGGGCAGCTAAGAAGGAAATTAATTAGAATTTTCTGAACCTTCTTTCAAGCTTCCTAGTCTTTGGAAACTCATTGAACACCTTAGGCGACTCCTAGAGACTGATCAGCACCCCCAAGCACACCACAAAAAGTCTGATATGATCCATTAACCTCTTCTTGCAATGGTACAGCCTGCCTGGGGCGATTTGTTTCCAGATAAATTAGAACTTCAACTTTCCTTTTGCAAACTATCCACACCTGGTTGCCATGTATAGGAATGTCATTGGTAAAAAACCCAAAATCCAAACTCCAACAATGAAGTTTGCACAAGCTAAATAGAGGGGTACGACATGCAAAGGAAAGGTACGGCCAACTACCAAGGAGACATTATAAATTTTCACACTTCATTTTGCAACTGAAACAAAACATCAACCCACACACTTGCAATACTAAAATACATCAAAGTAATCCATAATAGAAAGACAACTGAAAAACTTCACCAATAGCTCCAATGGTGATCCCTGAATGGAACCACACCAGTCCAGCTAGGGAATATATTTCAATTCCAAAACTAGAATAATCCGTGAGGGTTATCATCGTCAAAAACTTGGAGAA